>MDKJ01028933.1:0-25839 GCA_005239525.1 Nicotiana knightiana | reverse complement strand
AGTTTCAATCTTTGCAAATTTATAAAAATCGACCCAAAAGTCGACCCCTGGGCCCGCACCTCAAAACCCGACAAATTTTACAAATTCAGATTATCCATTCCGATACGAGTTCACCCATACTAAATTTAGCCAATCCCGATACCATTTGGTCATTCAAATCATGAATTTTCATTTTTGAAGTTTTCTTTCAAAACCCACAATCCCTTCAACCCAAAACACAATTTAAATGATAAAACAAGAATTAATTCATGAAATATATTTAATTATAGTGGAAGAACACTTATCCATTTGATTTGTGTGAAAATCCTTCAAGGAATCTCCCAAAACCAAGTTCTAGAAGTCAAAATATGTTTAAAGTGGTGAAACCCCCGATTTTGGAAACTTATAATCTGCCCAGGTTTTTGAAGCATCGCGATCGCGTGAAATTTTTTGCGATCATGTAGAGGAAAAATATCACAGGTCCAAAATGCTCTACGCGATCGCGTAATAGCTTATGCTATCGCATATAAAGAGCAGGTTGGCTTCCGCGATCGCGGATGGATTCCTGCGAACGCGTAGAAGAAAAACTGGGCATTTCAAATTTACACTATGCGATCGTGTCAAAGGCTATGCGATCGCATAGAAGGGAGGGGTAGCAGATATAACAGCAGCAAAAACCAGATTTTTTTTCTAAATTTCAACACCTCGACGCCTATCTGAAACACATCCGAGCCCTCATGGCTCAAAACCATATATGCACACAACCTCTACAACATCCTATGGACTTATTTGAGCAATTATACCACCAAAATAACATCAAAAACAACGAATTAAACCCCAAAATCAATGAAATTCTTAAAACTTCTTGAAATTTCAATTTTTTCCATTTTTGATCTGAATCACGCCAAACTAAGTTCGTTTATTTCCAAATTTCATAGATAACACATATAAAATATGTTGAACCTGTTCGGGGCTCCGGAACCAAGATACGGGCACGATACCACAGGTTTAACCTCAAATTTCATTTTCAAAAACCTTTATATTTTTTAGAAAACAATTTTTCTTTAAAAATTCATTTCCCGGAATTCGATTTCGGGCATACGCCCAAGTCCCGTATTTTTCTATGGACCGTCCGGGACCGTCAATCACGAGTCTGGGTCCGTTTACGAAAAACATTGACTGAAGTCAACTTTATTCAAATTTTCAATACAAAATTATCATTTTAATCAATTTTTTCACATAAAGGGTTCCCGGCTACACGGCCGGGCTGCCCTCGCAAATCGAGGTGATATAGAATGAGGTTTTCAAGACCTCGGAACACAGAATTAGCTAGAAATATATGGGATGACCTTTTGGGTCATCACATATCCGGAAATAGAAATTTCGTGTGGGCGAAATTTTCTACGAAAATAGGCTGAAAATTTCGACTACAATGTACTACCTTTTCTAGGTGGAAAACCTTATGTATTTATAGCACCTGTTTTGAGGGTTAAACCCCTTTTTCAAAACCTGATGGGTTTTCTTTTTTACCAGAAAAATAATTCTTTTATTTCCTATTATTTAGGCACAGCAGGGACCACAGAATTTAATTAACAAGGATTTCAATTATTGAATTAATTTATAATTTTTGAAGTTAATATCCTCCATAATTAATTATGAATTATTCCACTAAAATTTCGTAATTGTCCATGTTAAGATTCAGATACTAATCAATTAAATTAAATTACTGAAGATTAATTTATTGATTATTTCCTTTAAACTTTCGCTTAACTTATTTCATGTGTCGGATACAAAATTCATCGGCCTGGTTTACACATGAAAAATTATAAGCTTTCATAAAGGTGTATCATCAATATCTAAACCGAGACATGGATTTCATTAACTAACTATTACTTCGTCAATGTACATTATTATTGTCCAATTTACCATGCATATTGACCCACGAAAGAATCTTGTCTTTTAATAATTCAAAACAATAATAATATACATAACTAATAATAATTATATCAAGATTAAGAGTATAAGTACATTTAATGGCAAGAGAGTTTATTTTATTAAGTCAGTATAAAATACTTATCTCTACTTGGTCCGTTCAATACATTCAAATGTACTAGCACAAGAAGTTGGAATTAAACCATTCCCATAATCAAGATAAATTAACTTTAATCTTATGTTACAATCATTCCTGATGGTTTGTCCAATTTCATCATTAGATTGTGAAGTCAAACTTTATACTTATAAGAACCGTTGATTTAATCTTCCTTGTATAAGCTAAACTCTATACACTAAATCATCTGCTGTATAAGTAAAAGACACAGACTAATATATGATTTGTTTAAAACTTTATTAAAATTTAATGAACAATTACATCATAATAAATACTACATCTAAACCAAACCCATGGTTAATAGTATATATCCAACAATCTCCCACGTAGACTTTTAACCATGACAATTATTAAAATATATTATATCTAAACGCATGGTTAATAGTATATGCCCCAACAATCTCCACATAGATACATAACCATGCATTTACAACTTTCTCAGACATTCTTTTACAAGACTATTAAAAGTCTTCACCAAATAAGGTTTTGTTAAAGAATCTTGTCAAGTTATTTCTGATGCAATTATTTGTCCACTAGTGCTTTGTCATCACCATCTAGTTTGGTATTAAACTCTTCAGGAATCCTGTTACGGAAACTATCCCAAGAGTGTACAACGAACTATGATTTTCTTTAGCATTCTCACACTACGATGAAGTACTACTAATATTACCTTCATTACCTTACAACATTGAAATATTAGTGACTTCTTACTATAGTGTTCAGTGTTCAAACATCACTCCCACCCTATAAAGGCATATTATGTCTATTAACGTTCTTCCACTACTTAAATGCAATGGAATGTCAATTCTGACGTGTGGGTTTTGATGTTCTTGAACATCTAGTTATTTATTTTCTCTGTTCCTATAAAAATAGTTTACTTCAAGGAACATGGTTTATTAAATAGTACTTATCTAAAAAAAATGCATTTGTTTTAACAATTGCCTTATTTTCTTTAGGACAATAAAATAAAGCTCCATTCGTTTTCTTGGATATTTATAAACATGCATCTATCTATTCATAATTCCAACTTATGTATCCCCTTTCCCTTTCAGCACATCTGATGGACCATCCTATATCTAAACATGTCGCAGACAAAACTTACATTCAGTCCACAGTTCTATAGATGTCACATGTACTAACTTAGAAGGAACTAAATTCATAATGTAATTTGCAGTTTCTAGGAGATATTTGAAAAACAAATAACACAAATCTGAATAACAAGTCATTAATCTGTCAATGTCCTATTTCTTCATTCTACCACACCAATCTATTATGGAGTTTACAGTGTAGACAATTGAGACGCATTCCCTTATTATGATAAGTAACAAAAGAACTCTTTAGAGAGGTGCTCGCCACTACAATCAAATTGCAGTAACTTAATATATTTTCTTGGTGCTTCTCCATTTCAAGTCTTAAAAACCTTGAATTAGTTAATTCATTAAGACTTACGATGCATCAAATAATATATTAATATTTTTAGTAATCATTTATGAACATCACAAAAATACTCAAAACTATCTCTTACTAGTATTTTCATTTAACCATACAAATCGTAAGAGATTCATTCTAACTTATCACTAGGTTTATTTCCTTTTGAAGGGAAACAACCTTTAGTCAAATTTCCTTCCAAACAGGATCTAAAAGTTGGTAGTGACTCTATTTTCAACGAGCCTTAAGGTCCATCCTTGACAAACTTGAAATCCTATCCAGATTAATATGACTTAGACAAAAGTGCACAGATAAGTTTTACTCAATTTTGAAGAACACATTCTTTTATGGGGTAGACTACTATTGTTCTGTTAAGGAGAGACATTAATATACAATAACAAGGTCATGCATTCATGTACCACAAGAGATAAAATATTTATCAAGCCTAATAACTCAAGAGTTATTCGAAAAATAAAACAAATATACATCTCTTATTTTGCCCAGAAACCAGAATTAAATTCCTTCTAACAACAAGGTACATATATTGCATCCTTTAAATTAATGTATTATCATTAAAAGAAAATTTTAACAAGTAATACGACAAATTACATAAAGTCATTGTGGAGTTGAGATAAAACATTAAATAGATCATAATAAGTCAAAACACTGAATAATAAAATTCAGACTAATTCAATATTTATATTTGTATCAGCTTTATAAATTCAAGTCTTAGAAGCTCGTGATTCGTACTACTAGTTATTGGGATAATTGTAAAGTTGAGATAATTCTTCTCTATTTTCCTATAATTTCATTTGGATTGTATTGACTATTGACTGTTAGTTGGCTTACTCAGCGGGTCGAGTTAGGTGCCATCACGACTAGTAATTTTGGATCGTAACATTGATTGGTGATAGCAGACTCCCCCACTTGGCTCGAAGCCATAGAACATATCATCTGATAACCCCCAACAGTCTTACTTCATCTGAAATAAATAAAATTTAGTCAAATATTTTTGAAAATAAACTATTATCTTATGTATACTAGTTCATTTCCAAGAAATAGGAGTCATCCTAATTAATCCATTATACCCACACAAACACCACACAAACACACACATGCACACACACGAACTCTCTCACACACACACCATGCAACAATAAACTAAATAAAAAGTAGTTTTCGGAAACTTAATTAGCTTGAGCGATTAATAGGTTGGTGGCTCATACATACGAATTACACAATCTTTTTAACACAAAGACTTCAGATAAAAATGAATGTATACGTATTATATTCCAAATCCAAAAAGCCACACACAGAGACACATTCTATGTAAGAAATGAGCAACAATGTTCGTTCAATTTTACTTGAGCTAACTCAGAAATCCACCAGAATTTACATGAAAATAAATAAAAAAATCAGAGTAAGCCATAAATAAAAGCCTCAACTCCTATAAATACCTCACATGAACTAGTTCTGAAAACACTATAAGTTAAGCAACAAAGCAATTTCATACACTTTCTGATATTATAAGCTTTACGACATTGGAAGAGATGGACAATAATAATGGAAAGGGTAAAGGATATATTGGTGAAAGCAGTACAGCAAAGAAAGGAAGTGTTTTTCCAAAGAAAAACAAGAAGTCAGTGAAAGTCATGGCTGTTGAAACGATAGGGAAAGTTGTGGCGTCCCCTTTCAAGAATGATGAGAAAAGGATTAACCCTTCTAATGCCAATTCTGAGTAGTCCGGTTAATTAATTGAACCTGCTATCTTGCTTGAGCTTGTATTTAATAAAAGATTTTACTTGATCTTTTACCCTATTGATGTATATAATTAAACTATATACGGTATAGTATTTCGTATATCCTTAGTTAATTAAACTTCAGGATGTTGTAATACAAGTCTTCTATCGTTTGTTTATACCTCTTCCATATCCTAATTGTGCATACAGATTATTTTATTCTTCAAGAAAAATTCAATATATGTTCTTAACCGTTTAATGGAATATAAGGAAGATGGTGCATTGCACATTGATAACCATACCATCCAGCTGCAATTTGCTAAAACTAATCACAACAATTTTCAAAACGGTTTAATCAATATAAGGAACTTTTGCTTATACTCGTGTAATTTTACTTGTTATAACAAATTGAAAGTTATCTACAATTATTTTTAAGTGACTTGATTAAGTAAAAAAATTCTTAATGGGCCACCGGTTTATCCGATAAGAAAAGTGAGTAATCCGCGCCCAAAACCTTAAGCCGTGAATTATAAAATCTCAATTCGTTTACCAACCATCCACCCGATAATCCGATATCATTTAGCCAATAAGCCATCGGTTCAGTTCGGTTAATGGTTATGGTTTGAATTTGAACATGATGGATTATTTTAAGTAGCAGAAGCAATCCCAGTATCAAAATCACATGTAATCTAGACAACTAGTATAAACGGGATTTCACGGGTTACCTCTTGAAGCGTGAACACGGCTCTTTAGTTATGTGAGCCTTCCGTTTCACATCGTCTCATAGAAATTTCCGCCACCCGCACGATCACGATCTCCGAACGTTCCACGGTCTTCTACTGTGTTACCCAAATAATATCCGAAAATAGTAATTTCGTGTGGGCGAAATTTTCTAGGAAAATAGACTGAAAATTTCGGCCACCATGTACTACCTTTTCTAGGAGGAAAACCTTATGTATTTGTAGCACAAATTTTAAGGGTTAAAATTCTTTTTCAAAACCTGTTCGGTTTTCTTTTCCACCAGAAAAATGATTCTTTTATTTTCTATTATTTAGGCACAACAGGGACAAAAGAATTTAATTAACAAGGCTTCGAATTATGGAATTAATTTATAATTTTCAAAATTAATATCCTCAATAATTAATTGTAAATTATTCCACTAATTATTCGTAATTGCACTCCTTATTCAATTTCGAAATTCATCCATTATGTGATAACCCAAAAGGTCATCCCTTGTTTTATAAGTCAAAATTGTGTTCTGAGGCCTTAAAACCTCCTTTTATATCACCTCGT
The DNA here is from genome assembly GCA_005239525.1 of Nicotiana knightiana. Classification (NCBI taxonomy): domain Eukaryota; kingdom Viridiplantae; phylum Streptophyta; class Magnoliopsida; order Solanales; family Solanaceae; genus Nicotiana; species Nicotiana knightiana. Next base: position 19,293 of record MDKJ01028933.1, on the reverse strand, counting down.
TTTGCGTGTGCAAGCCGGGCGTATATCCGGGAAGCTTCTATGTGAAAAACTAAGAAAGAAAATGCTAAATTGGCCTTAATATTGAATTTAAGATGACTTCGGTCAACATTTTGGGTAAATAGACTCGGACCCATGATTCGACGGTCCTGGAGAGCCCGTAGGAAAATATGGGATTTGGGCGTATGCTCGGAATCGAATTCCGAGGTCCTAAGCCCGAGAAATAAATTTTTGAAATAAATTGATTTATTGAAAATATAAGAGTTCTTCGAAATTTGGTTATATTTGAAATTTATGGTATCGGGCCCGTATTGTGGTTCCGAAGCTCGGTACAGGTTCAATATGACATTTGAGTTTGTCTTTAAAATTTGGTATGAAACGGAGGTCGTTTGATATGATTCGGACCCGTATTTGTAAAATTTGAAACTTTGAAAGTTTTGAGATTTTTCTTTGATTTCTATGCTAAATTCGTTGTTTAAGATGTTAATTTGGCAATTTGATCGCACGAGTAAGTCCGTAGAATGTTTTTGGGGTAGTGTGCATGTTTGGTAAGGAGCCCCGAGGGCTCGGGTGAGTTTCGGATAGGTATCGGAGTGTTTCTGACTTAGAAAAATCTGGTGTGAGTTGTTGTTTCTGGTGTCCTAGGATATGTTCTTCGTGATCGCGGTACAACCCACACGACCGCGGTGCACGAGCTGGTCTAGGGAAGGGTTTCATCTGAGCGATCGTAGGGTCTTGGTCGCGATCGGGTAGTATACTGGAAGGGGGGTGGGGGATTCCTTATGTTGCTATTCGCGAACGCGGTCCCAAGCCCGCGAACGTGGTGGTCAGGGGGGATAGACCATCACGAATGCAAGCAGCTTATCGCGACCGTGTAGGTATTTTGGCCATAATTCTTCGCGAATACGGCAGACTCCTCGCGATCGCGTAGAGGTTCAGCCCACAGGTTTAAAACAGAATCAAAACGGGAAATAGCCATAATTTCATATCTCCTGCCATAGAATCCGACCTTGAGCGATTTTTGAAGAAAAATTTCATCACCAATTCATAGGTTTTTTTTCTTAATCTCATTTTCTTCATTTTCCATTAACACCTATTATATTGGATATAGTTATGTACCTTTGTCGGGATGGTATAATTCCATTGTTGACCCCCTTACCAGGATGTTATGGTTTATCTCTGCCTACTCCGTTATTTGTTCCATGTTGGATTTCCATCGTTGGTTGTGGTTGGGTGAGGAAGAGTGTAAAAGCACGAAGGATGATGTCGTGCGTGAGATTTTAAATGAATGATAATGCAAGAAGGGTGATGTCGTGCCGATATTGTGATTGTAAAAGCACGAAGGGTGTTTTCGTGCCACGATATGAGAGATAATGAATGAAGGATAATGTCGTGCCACGATATTTTGTGGTAAAAGCACGAAGAGTGATGTCGTGCCGAATATATTGATTCTGATGGCGAGGACGAGAGTAAAAGCACGATGGGTGGTGCCGCGCACTTGTTTTCGTATCACAATTCTGTTGCTTAAATTGATATCTAAATTATGCCTTACCTCGTTACTTCCATTATTTTATATTTCCTCCCCTCGGCATGTTTCCCTCTTTTTCTTTCCTTATGCTTAATTGTTTATTTGTTGTAGTGTTATATTTTTCTGTATTCTATTAAACTACACATGTTAACTTTGGTTGTCGTGTCCTAGCCTCGTCCCTACTTAGCCAATATTAGGCTCGGCACTTACTCAGTACATGGGGTCGGTTGTACTGATGCTACACTCTACACTTTTGTGCATATCCCGGTGTAGGACCCTACGGACCGTAGATCGAGGTTGCTGCCTTCAATCCAGTGGACACCCCTAGGTAGTCCTGCAGGCGTCCGCATGCCTTGGGGTCCCTTCCTACTTCTTTTATATCTTATTCTAATTATTTTAGAAACATATGTACTTATTTCATTCAGATCATTATATGTATTATTCGTAGATAGTCTGTGAGCTTGTGACTACAAATTTCTGGGATTGGTTTTTGTGAAACTTCATAAAGGCATACATTGAGTTTATATACCTTGCTCTATTTTGTACTTCTCTCTATGTTAGTGTTGTCTTTACGCATGCTATTTTGGTAATAATAAAGGAATAAGATAAATTGAATATTTATGTGGGCTTGCCTAGCGGGTTCAACGTTAGGCGCCATCACGGTCCCGACGGTGGGAAATTCGGGTCGTGACAAGTTGGTATCAGAGCACTAGGTGTCCTAGATCTCACAATTCACAAACAAGCTTAGTAGAGTCTGAGGGATCAGTATGGAGACGTCTGTTCTTATACCCCAGACGCTGCAGAGTTTAGGAATGACTTCACATTTATTCTTCTCTGTCGTTCGATTTGAATTCTAAATGCTAACTGAATTTCTACTCTATTCTCTCGCAGATGGAGAGGACACGTAATTCTTCAACGACTGGTCAGTAGCCCGAGCCTCTAGTTGTAGCTCCTACGAGAGGCCGAGGACGAGAACGAGGCCTTGCTAGAGGCCGAGGCAGGGGCAGAGCTCATCCCAGAGCATCAGCCCTAGTGCGGAGCCTCGGGTAGAGTTTGCTGATGAGGTTCCTGCCCAGACAGTTCGGTTGGGCCAGCTCAGGTCCCTGAGGGGTTCATTGCCACCCCAGTACTCCAGTACTCCAGAATGCTCTTATATGTCTAGTGAGCCTCATGGAGAGTGTCGCTGAGGCAGGTTTGCTTACTGCAGCACCACCTGTCTTTCAGGCTAATGGAGGAGCCCAGACTCCTGGTACTCGCACTCCGGAGCAGTTTGTTCCTCAGTTTCAGACTCCAGTAGCGCAGCCAGCTGGGGTAGTTCAGTCGGGTATTATGGCTCAGACCAATGATGGGGCAGCTATGTCTGCGGATGCTTTGTGGATTTTGGATAGGTTCACCAAGATTTTCACTACTACTTATAGTGGTGCATCTTCAGAGGATCCCGAGGACTATTTGGATAGCTGCCATGAGGTTCTACGGAACATGGGGATAGTGGAGACCAATGGGGTCGGCTTTGCTACCTTCCGTCTGTCACTCAGCTATTTCTGGAGAAGTTCCTTCCTATCACTCAGAGAGAGGATCTACGAAGGCAGTTTGAGCGTCTCCAGCAGGGCTCTATGACCGTCACTCAGTACGAGACCAGATTTGTTACCTTGGCCCGGCATGCTATTATGATACTTCCCACCGAGCGAGAGAGAGTGAGGAGATTTATTGAGGGAATAGCTCAGACGATCATATTGCAGATGGCCATAGAGATAGGGAGTGAGATTTCTTTCCAGGATGCAGCCAATGTGGCCATATGGGTCTAGATGGTTCTATTGTAGGGGGTGCTCAGGGTTATGACAAGAGGCCCCGTCATTTTGGCAGGTTCAGTGGCGCCTCATCTGGAGGCAGGGATTCTTTTGGTAGGGACCATCCTTCTAGGCCGTTTCATTCGTCACTTCAGGTGTCTTGTAGTGCTACGGGTGGCCGTGGTTCTCATATGCAGTATTCTAATTAGTTTCCCTACAGTGCACCATCAGCTCCTATTAGTGCACCACCGATTCACGGTTTTCAAGGTGGTTACTCAGGTCGTCAGGGTCAGTTTCAAGGTCAGCAGCCTCAGCAGCCGAGGGCTTGTTATACTTGTGGTGATCAGAGGCACATTGCTAGATTTTGCCCTCGAGCCTCGAGCAGTTCTCAGCACCAGGGTTCTCGTGTCATGGTTCTAGTACTAGGTGTTCCACCGCCCGCTCCGCCAGCTAGAGGTGGGGGTCGAGGTGTTAGAGGTGGAGTTTAGGTCATTATAGGTGGAGGCCAGACCGCTAGAGGTAGAGGTCAGCCAGTAGAAGGTCGTCCCAGGGATGTAGTTCAGACTGGTAGGGCCCAGCCTCGATGTTATGCTATTCTAGCCAGACCTGAGGCTGAGGCCCCCGATGCAGTTATCACAGGTATGGTTTAAGTTTGCAGTAGGGATGCTTCAGTTTTATTTGATCCAGGATCACAAGAATTTGCAATATTTTTTCAAGCAGAAGGAGTTGAATTTGAGGCAGAGGAGATGGTTGGAGCTGTTGAAAGACTATGATATCACCATCTTATATCATCCGAGGAAGGCCAATGTGGTGGCCGATGCTTTGAGTAGGAAGTCAACCAGCATGAGTAGTCTTGCTTATATTCTGTTCGGAGAGATACCACTTTCTTTGGATGCTCAGGCTTTAGCCAATCAATTCATGGGATAGGGTATTTATTGAGCCCGGCTGTGTTCTAGCTTATACAGTTGCTCGTTCTTCATTATTTGATCGTATTCGAGACCGGTAGTATGTTGATCCTCATTTGTTTGTCCTGAGGGATACGGTCCGGCACGGGGATGCCAAGCAGGTTACAGTTGGTAATGATGGAGTTTTACGGATGCAGGGTCATATTTGTGTTCCCAATGTGGATGAACTTCGTGAGTTGATATTAGAGGAGGCCCATTGTTCCCGATATTCTATCCATCCGGGTGCCGCAAAGATGTACCAAGATTTGCAGCAGCATTATTGGTCGAAGAGGATGAAGATGGATACTGTGGCATATGTAGCTCGGTGCTTGAACTTTCAGCAGGTAAAATACGAGCACCAGAGACCTGGAGGATTGATGCAGCAGATTGAGATTGCTGAGTGGAAGTGGGAGCGTATCACAATGGATTTCGTTGTTGGACTCCCACGGACTCAAAGCAAGTTCGATGCAGTATGGGTCATTGTGGACAGGCTGACCAAGTCAGCGCATTTCATTCCTGTGGCAGTTTCCTATTCTTCAGATATATTGGCAGAGATATACATTAGGGAGATTGTTCGCCTTCATGGTGTGCCCGTGTCTATTATTTTTGACCGAGGTACACAATTTACCTCGCATTTCTGGAGGTTAGTTCAACGTGAGTTGGGCACGAGGGTATTTCATCTTCAGACGGACGGACAGTCCGAGCGTACTATTCAAATTTTGGAGGATATGTTACGAGCCTATGTCATTGACTTTGGGGGCTCTTGGGATCAGTTCTTGCCATTACTTGAGTATGCCTACAACAACAGCTATCAGTCGAGCATTCAGATGGCTCCTTTTGAGGCATTATATGGTAGGCAGTGTCGGTCACCGTTTAGGTGGTTTGAGCCGGGAGACGCTCGGTTGTTAGGTACAGAGTTAGTGCAAGATGCCTTGGATAAGGTCAAGATCATAAAGGATAGACTACGTACATCTCAGTCCAGGCATAAGAGTTATGCTGACCGCACGGTTCGTGATTTGGCATTCATGGTTGGGGAGTGGGTATTGCTTCAGGTATCGCCCATGAAGGGCATGATGAGATATGCGAAGAAGGGCAAGCTAAGCCCTAGATTCATTGGTCCATTTGAGGTTCTTGACAGAGTGGGAGAGGTGGCCTACAAACTGGCGTTGCTACCAAATTTATCAGATGTGCATTCGATGTTTCATATGTCTATGCTTCGGAAGTACCACGGACATCCAGCCCATGTGTTAGATTTCAGCAGTGTCCAGTTGGACAAGGATTTAACCTATGAGGAGGAGCCGGTAGTCATATTAGACCGACAGGTTCGTCAGTTGAGATCGAAGAGCTATCCTTTAGTTCGTGTCCAGTGGAGAGGTCAGCCTGCCGAGGCAGCTACCTGGGAGTCCGAGTCCGATATGCGTAGAAGTTATCCCCATCTTTTCCCGGATTCAGGTACTTTTCTATGTCCGTTTGAGGAAGAATGGTTGTTTTAGAGGTGGAGAATGTGATGACCCAAAAGGTCATCCCTTGTTTTATAAGTAAAAACTGTGTTCCGAGGCCTTAAAAACCTCCTTTTATCTCACCTCATTTTGCATGTGCATCTCGGGCGTATATCCAGGAAGCTTCTATGTGAAAAACTGAGAAAAAAATGCTAAATTGGCCTTAATATTGAATTTAAGTTGACGTCGGTCAACATTTTGGGTAAATGGACCCGGACCCATTATTCGACGGTCCTGGAAGGTCCGTAGGAAAATATGGGACTTGGGCGTATGCTTGGAATCGAATTCCGAGGTCCCAAGCCCGAGAAATGAATTTTTGAAAGGAATGTTTATCGATTATATAAGAGTTCTTGGAAATTTGGTTATATTTGAAATTTATGGTATCGGGCCCGTATTTTGGTTCCGGAGCCCGGTACAGGTTCAATATGATATTTGAGTTGTGTCTGTAAAATTTGGTATGAAACGGAGGTCGTTTGACGTGATTCGGACCCGTATTTGTAAAATCTGAAACTTTAAAAGTTTTGAGATTTTTCTTTGATTTCTATTGTAAATTCATTGTTTAAGATGTTAATTTGGCGATTTGATCGCACGAGTAAGTCCGTAGAATGTTTCTGGGGTAGTGCATGTTTGGTTTGGAGCCCCCGAGGGCTCAGGTGAGTTTCAGATAGGTATCAGAGTGTTTCAGAATTAGAAAAATTTGGTGTGAGTTGTTGTTCTATAGTGTCCTAGGATGGCTCATCGTGATCGCGATAGAACCCACGTGATTGCGGTGCACGAGCTGATCTGGGGAAGGGTTTGTTCTATGCGATCATAGGGTTTTGGTCGGGATCGCGTAGTGTACTGGAGGGTGGCTGGGGGAGTCCTTATGTTGCCCTTTGCAAACGCAGTCCCAGGCCCGCGAACGCGGTGGTCAGGGGGGACAGACCATCATGAACACGAGCAGCTTATCGTGATCGCGTAGGTCTTTTTGCCACAATTCTCTGCGAACGCGGCAGACTCCTCGCAATTGCGAATAAGGTCTGCCCAGGGGTAAAAAACAGAATCAAAACGGGAAATAGCCACAATTTCATATCTCCTTCTATAGAATCCTACCTTGGGCGATTTTTGAAGAGTAATTTCATCACCAAATCATAGGTTCGTGTTCTTAATCTCATTTTCTTCATTTTCCATTAACACCCATTAGATTTCTAGGACTAAATCATGTTCTTAAGGGTAGAAAATTGGGGATTTGGGTATAGTTAGGGCTTTTTGAATATGGGAATTAGACCTCGTTTTGAAGTCGGATTTCAAAACTACTTACATATTCGGGCTCGTGGGTGAATGGGTGATTAGGTTTTTTTTCGAACCTCGTGTTTTGTCCAAGCGGGCCCGAGGTCGATTTTTGACTTTTTGGGAAGAATGATGTAAAACCCTATAATTAAGCGTTGGGATGAAATTGTTTGGCATTTATTGATGTTATTGAGTTGAATATGTCTAGATACAAGTGGATTGGAGTCAAATTCAAAAGAGAAAGCGGTAATCGAGGCTTGAATTTGGCCGTGGAATCCGAGGTAAGCGTTTTGCTTAACCTTAGCTTGAGGGAATAGGTGTTGTATCATATTTACTATGTGTAAGTATCATGTTCAACGTATGTGTGAGGTGATGAGTACCTATACGTTGGTGTCAAGTATGCTCGTGAGTCGAATACTGTGATTTATGTGATTTTTCGTAAGTAATATTTTAGTTTCACTTTATGGTTATCCATCTTTGTAGGAATTCCTTGATATTGAGTATTGTTGAGTATTAGTTTTCAGTTGAAGATTTTTATGTGAAGTTGTGTACTAAGTGAGATTGGATATAGCTATTTACCCTTGTCGGGATGGTATTAATTCCACTGTTTACTCCCTTGCAGGGATGTTATGGTTTATTTCTGTTTACTCCGTTGTTTGTTCCTTCTTGGATTGCTATCATTGGATGTGTTTGAGTGAGGAAGAGTGTAAAAGCACGAAGGGTGATGCCGTGCATGAGATTTTGAGTGAATGATAATGCACGAAGGGTGATGTCATGCCGATATTGTGATTGTAAAAGCACAAAGGGTGATGCCGTTCATATGAGAGATAATGCACGAAGGATAATGTCGTGCCACGATATTGTGAGGTATAAGCACGAAGGTTGATGTCGTGCCGAATATATTGATTCTGATGGTGAGGACGAGAGTAAAAGCACGAAGGGAGATGCCGTGCATGAGATTTTGAGTGAATGATAATGCACGAAGGATAATGTCGTGCCACGATATTGTGAGGTATAAGCACGAAGGTTGATGTCGTGCCGAATATATTGATTCTGATGGTGAGGACGAGAGTAAAAGCACGAAGGGTGGTGTCGTTCACTTGTTTTCGTATCACTATTCCATTGCTTAAATTGATATCTAAATTATGCCTTACCTCGTTAATTCCATTATTAGGCTCGACACTTACTCAGTACATGGGGTCGGTTGTACTGATGCAACATTCTGTACTTTTGAGCAGATCCCGGTGTAGGACCCTACGGACCGTAGATCGAGGTTGCTGCCTTCAGTCCAGTGGACACCCCGAGGTAGTCCACAAGCCTTGGCGTCCCTTCCTACTTCTTTTATATCCCATTCTAGTTATTTCAGAAACAGATGTACTTATTTCATTCAGACCGTTATATGTATTATTAGTAGATAGTCAGTGAGCTTGTGACTCCAAAATTCTGGGATTGGTTTTTGTGAAATTCCGTAAAGGCATAGATTGAGTTTATATACCTTGCTTCATTTTGTACTTCTGTCTATGTTAATGTTGTCTTTTCGCATGCTATTTTGGTAATAATAAAGGAATAAGATAAATTGAATATTTACGTTGGCTTGCCTAGCGGGTTCAACCTTAGGCGCCATCACATTTTCAACGGTGGGAAATTCGGGTCCTGACACATTAAATCTTATTTAACTCCCCATATTAAGATTCAGATACTAATCAATTAAATTAAATCACTGACGATTTAATTTATATTTCGCTTAACTTATTTCATGTGTCGGATACAAAATCCACCGGCCGGGTTTACACATGAAAACTTATAAGCTTTCATAAAGGTGTATCGTCAATATCTAAACCGAGACATGAATTCCATCAACTAACTATTACTTCGTCAATGTACATTATTATTGTCTAATTAAGCATATTGACCCACGAAAGAATCTCGCCTTTTAATAAATCAAAACAATAATAATATACACAGCTAATAATAATTATATCAAGACTAAGAGTATAAGTACATTTAATGGCTAGAGAGTTTATTTTATTAAGTCAGTATAAAATACTTATCTATACTTAGTCCGTTCAATACATACAAAATGTACAAGCACTAGAAGTTGGAATTAAACAATTCCCATAATCAAGATAAATTATATTTAATTTTGTGCTACAATCATTCTTGATGGTATGTACAATTCTATCATCAGATTGTGAACTCAAACTTTATGCTTATAAGAACCGACGGTTTAATCCTCCGTGTATAAGCTAAACTATGTACACTAAATCATCTACTATATAAGTAAAGGACACGGGCTAATATATAATCTATTTAAAACTTTATTAAAATTGAATGAACAATTCTAAGATATGGTGATTCCTTTTCTTAGAATATTTATCTATTCTATTCATGTTTGTAAGAAGAGAATGCTTCTTTCCTCTATTCTATTCCTACCTATTGTAGGTTGATAAAATATACAAGTATTAAAGAAAGCTACTCAAGTAAGCACATTGAAGCATTTGAAAGGAACTAACTAGGCTTGCATAGATTAATTACAAAAGAATTAAAGAGAAGGAAGTTAGTATCTTCGGTTTAAACTAAGATCTGGGAAAAACCAATAAGCTTGGAGGAACTTTCTTGTTTGAATGTAGCACTTCAACTGCTCCTAGATGGGCTACGTACACTCTTCTCTTTCTAACTTGGCTGAAGCTGAAAATTTTATCTCCTTTTTCTATGCATATGGCTTTTTAACCTCTTTTTATTAATATAGGCCCAATACTTAGTGTTAGCTCGACATCTGCTTCCTCATCAATATTTCTCATCTTGGCATGGTCATCAATAGTACTTGTTGAAGTTCCTTCTTGAGTTTATATAACTTGCTCCATTTTGTACTTTTATCTATGTTAGTGTTGTCTTTACGCATGCTATTTTGGTAATAATAAAGGAATAAGAGAAATTGAATATTTACGTTGGCTTGCCTAGCAGGTTCAACGTTAGGCGCCATCACGGTCCCGACGGTGGGAATTCGGATCGTGACACATTAAAACTTATTTAACTCCCCACGTTAAGATTCAGATACTAATTAATTAAATTAAATTACTGAGGATTTAATTTATTGATTATTTCTTTAAACTTGCACTTAACTTATTTCATGTGTCGGATACAAAATCCATCGGCCGGGTTTACACATGAAAACTTATGAGCTTTCATAAAGGTGTATCATCAATCTCTAAACCGATACATGGATTCCATCAACTAACTATTACTTCATCAATGTACATTATTATTGTCCAATTTACCAGGCATACTGACGCACGAATGAATCTCGCCTTTTAATAAATCAAAATAATAATAATATACACAACTAATAGTAATTATCGCAAGATTAAGAGTATAAGTACATTTAATGGCTAGATAGTTTATTTTATTAAGTAAGTATAAAATACTTATCTCTACTTACTCTGTTCAATACATACAAAATGTACTAGCACAAGAAGTTAGAATTAAATCATTCCCATAATCAAGATAATTATATTTAGTCTTGTGCTACAATCATTCCTGATGGTTTGTACAATTTCATCATTAGATTGTGAACTCAAACTTTATACTTATAAGAACAAAAGGTTTAATCTTTCGTGTATAAGCTAAACTCTATACACTAAATCATCTACTATATAAGTAAAGTACACAGACTAATATATAATATATTTAAAACTTTATTAAAATTGAATGAACAATTATATCATAATAAATACTACATCTAAACCAAACTCATGGTTAATTGTATATATCCCAACAATCTCCCACATAGACTTTCAATTATGACAATTATTAAAATATACTATATCTAAACGCATGGTTTATAGTATATGCCCCAACAATCTCCACTTAGATACATAACCATGCATTTACAACTTTTTCAGGCATTCTTTTACAAGACTATTAAAAGTCTTCACCAAATAAGGTTTTGTTAAAGAATCTTGCCAAGTTATTTCTGATGCAATATTTGTCCACTAGTGCAATAATTGAGAATTGGAACAGAGAGGGGGCTATTTGCACAAATAGGGACTCAAGAGCATGTGTATAATGAGATGGTTAATAATGTTGTAGACATGCGAGCCACTGTTCAGTTCCTAATATAGATAGTCAAGGTGCACATATATGAAAAGGGAGGATAGGAGGTTAGTAACTAACTAAGATATGGGGATTCCTTTTCTTAGAACATTTATCTATCCTATTCATGTTTGTAAGAAGAGAATGCTTCTTTCCTCTATTCTATTCCTACCTATTGTAGGTTGATAAAATATACAAGTATTAAAGAAAGCTACTCAAGTAAGCACATTGAAGCATTTGAAAGGAACTAACTAGGCTTGCATAGATTAATTACAAAAGAATTAAAGAGAAGGAAGTTAATATCTTCGGTTTAAACTAAGATCTGGGAAAAACCAATAAGCTTGGAGGAACTTTCTTGTTTGAATGTAGCACTTCAACTGCTCCTAGATGGGCTACGTACACTCTTCTCTTTCTAACTTGGCTGAAGCTGAAAATTTTATCTCCTTTTTCTATGCATATGGCTTTTTAACCTCTTTTTATTAATATAGGCCCAATACTTAGTGTTAGCTCGACATCTTCTTCCTCATCAATATTTCTCATCTTGGCATGGTCATCAATAGTACTTGTTGAAGTTCCTTCTTGATGATCAGAAGGCAATTCAAGATTCAATCCTCTAACTGGCATTAATATTCTTGAGTTCTCACTTGAGCAACAACCACTTCTTTCCCTTTAATTTATTGATCATCTGTTAAACCATAAAGATGAATACTGTTAAACCCTATTTCTCTTGTAGGTTGAGCTGAGCAACTACCACTTCATTTTTGAACTCAAATTGTTGAAACTGTACTGGTACCCTTATTGTGTTGGAATTCTATTTTCTATCGTTGGTTTTCGCTGTTTTGTAAGTACTGGTGTTTTTTTGAAGCTGTACTGGTAGCCCTATTGAAAATGATTGTTTTTGCTATCTTTTAGGCTGTAAAGTGATCTTGTGTTTTATTTTGTATAATAACAGGGAGGAGGTTCTTAAACATGGAGACAACCAAGGAGGGCTTCAAGGCACTTAGTATTTTGCTCTTTTGGGATGTATGTAATACAATGACAATGAAGTATTATGCATTACATATGTAATTCGCATTTTAGTAATGGAAGTATTTAATATCCGACTTAAGTATTTAATATCCGACTTAGTTGCACTCCCAAAACACTAAAAATAACATCAAAACACCAAAATCACATCAAATTCAAGCCTAAGAACTTTAAAATTTCTAAATCCTCCAACAATGCCGAAATTATCCAAAACAACTCTGATTGACCTGAACTTTTGCTAACATATACAAAATGACATTACGAACTTGTTCCAACTTCCGAGATTCCATTCTGACCCTGATAGCCTATTTTCCACTGCCGACCGGAAATCGCCAAAAACTAACTTTCGCCAATTCAAGCCTAATTCTACACCGTACATCACAAAAATATTCCTATCACACTTCTAAGTTCCAAATCACCTAACGAAGCTATTCGAGCCATAAAATCTACATTCCGAGGTTGTTTACCAATAAGTCAACCCTCAGTTGACTTTTCCCATTTTAAGGCTATTTTTAAGACTAAATGGCTAAATTCTCACCACAACAATTCCGAGTCCGAGCCTATCAACTCTAACACATCAAGAACAGTATAACCAATCTATGGCAAGTCAATAACAGTAATTTTTAATACAAATTCTACGTGATGATTGACCGTGTCGTTACAGGTTGGTGGTGAGAGATTTTGGTTACTCAATATTAATTCACGTGGGTGAGCAGATGGTGGCGTATCACTTGGGTCTTGTGTTGAACTGATATGGTTATTGATTTGATGTAGGTGTAATTGTGATGTTGGGATTTTGGTGTTGGATTGTGTATTGTGTTGTTGGACTAAGGGATTGGCGTGTATGTAGGTACCTAGTTGGGTGGTAATTGAGAGGGGTGATTGTAGTATAGGATAGCAGCGGCCAGGTGATGTGGATGATACTGAATCCACATGGCTCAATTCCTGGTGGAATATGTGTGACGAGGATTGTTCCTCATGCGGAGTAGGAGAGGAGTTTGGACTTTGGTTGGCTTGGGCTTTTCCTGGTGGGTTACGTGGGCTAGTTTTTGGACTGATTGGAAGGTCCATTTCGATAGGCCCAGATGTAGAGGGACTTGTGAATTTGGGATCGATGGAAGTTGTATCACTTAAGAGTGAAAAAGTATTGTTATTGTTTGAGGGGGTATTTGTGTCTTAGTTTTTATTGATTTTTATTGGTGTATTAGGGATTGGGGCAGTGGTAAAGGAAAACATGCATGTGGGCCCTTAGTTGGCCACCGTCGCTGAGCTTGTGTGGGCCTGGATTTGTCTATGGAATGGTCCTCGGAACAGAGGGGCGGTTGAGTTCCAGCTTTTGGTTGGCAATTTTTTTGTACCCCTTGTTGGAAAGGTAACTGTTTTCCAGCCGCCATCATCAGTATATTGAGTTGGTAGTTGCGTTGCAAGTGTAGTAGCAGGTGCAGAACCATGTGTAGAGTGTGTGTGTGTTTGTGGATGGGTGGGGGAAGATGGTGGGATGTGTGTGTGTGGCACAAAGGTGCAAAAATTGATGGAGTGGCCTAATCTTCCACAACGAGTGCATAGCATATTGAGTCCTTCGTAGAGAATATATTGTCGATGGTGACCAATAAAGACATGGGTTTTGAGAGATTTGTCTAATGGAACTTCAATACATATACGTGCATATCTGCCTTTGGTTGTGGATGTGCATGTATCTATTTTTCTCAGGGGCCCAATTTTTGATCCAACACGCTGGAGGATTTCAAAATTGTATAATTCAGTAGGTAACCCAAGCAGTCTAATCCATATGGCAGAGTAAGTAAGCTGGGTGTTGGATGCTATGAACTTGGGCTCCCATTTCCTTACCGATAGAAAGTGATTGAATAGAAACCGTGGCCCAGCATGTAAGGTTGTCACCATGTTTTCCTCCTTCTGGAATTTAACTAGGGAGAAATCGGATCCCACGTCAATTAGTGGTAGGCCCTCTGTGGATTTCCATAGTTGGATTAGCTTGGTTCGCAGAGTTTCATGTCCCACTTTGCGTCTAAAAACTTTAATAATTACTGAAAATTTCTAGGGTAAGTAGAGTCTATTTTTTTATGTGCTCGTTAATGGGATAAAGGTTTCTTGGTTTCAAGTTTACATTTTTACCAGTTTGACTCTTAATATTATGCAATAACTGATTTTACTCTATTATTTCTTATTTTTTTCATCGTGAATGCGCTTCTTATGGAACAAATATATGTATCCTAGGAGTTTTTTCCATTTGAAAAATACGTTTACTTATTTTCGAATTATAAATGAATTGCATTCTTTTGCTTCTTAGCAAATTTTACTATTTAACTATTTATTTAAACATTAAAGAAATTTTTTTTTCATTAATTTAAAGCTTAATATTAACTCATCTCAAGTTTTAAAATTTAGCTATAATTACAATTTGGATAATGTCGGAAGCTTTCCTTCGAGATTCTCTTTATAACACAAACTTCTATTGTGGTTTGAGAATTACGCTCCTCTCTTATTTTATTTTTTATAGCGAAACAAAATTTACCTGATAAAAGATAATAGCATCTATATAATGTTCTAAATTGTCCTTCAATGACCCTATATATTAAATACTAAATTTAGTAACACAAAATTATTTATATGAGTATAAAATACAAGTTTTTGCACTTCTAAAATGATAAAAATGGGACTTACCACTCTTTCATCTCACGCTCGAATTTTAACCTACATATCTATTTACCTAAACTGGATATTGATCTTTAGATATGAGATATCTTAATTTACTTTCTATTCGATTAGTCCTTTCAATTATTTATTACTATTATAAAATGGTTAGTGGATGATGAAAATAAACCTTTGATTTTACTGTGCCAATGTATTTTAAGAATCTAAATACCTTAATTATGTTATATTATAAAAGACGTTAGAAGGAAAATAGCCCCAAAAAGTTATAAGAAACTAAAGCAAATATTTCAACTCAATATTAAAAAAGAGCCATGCGCTTCATATAACATGTAACAAAAATACTTAGACAAACTTGTCGAAAAATATATTGACTAATATCATTTAAAATTCAAGAAAAAAATCAATTAACGAAAAAAGAAATTATAATTATTTTTCTTTTATTTTTATTAATAATTCGGTGTTCCTTTTAATTTTGCCAAAAATACGGGATATTTACACAAATAGCCAACGATATTCATTTCTCACTTTTTCTAGCCATATGCATAGATTATACATTAATTATACATAATTATACATATATAACATAAAAATGATGCATATATTATACTTCCATCAGCTATTTTTAGTTTAGGTGGTTGCGTGTCACAACCCAATTTCCCTCCATTGGGTATCGTGATGGCACCTGGTCTTAGGGACTAGGTAAGCCTAGCAGTTACTGAATAACAACAATAAATAAGGAGAACTAACATTCTTGATATAGAATCTCAGCATAATGTACAAACTTTCCCAAAACCGGTAGTACAAGTCATAAGCTCTACGAATCTTCTACAACTTCTAAGTACAACTATTTGAAAATAAATACAACAGTGTATGAATAATAAATACAAAGAAGGTGACTCCGACGCCTACGAACGCAGCAACATGTTACCTTGAGTCTCCTCGTCAATAATCTACACAGCTACTACAATATATATACCTGGATCTGCGCACAAAAATGTGCAGAAGTTTAGTATAAGCACGCCACAGTGGTTCCCAGTAAGTATCAAGACTAACCTCGATGGAGTAGTGACGAGGACTAGTCAAGACACCACTGCTCTACAAAATATCAACATGAATGTAGAAATGACCGAACGTTACATCTACATAAGACTTCATGGAATAATTGACAATAATGATAATATAAAGCGGAAGGAAATTATAGAAATCAATCACGAAACAACACAAAAAATACACAGAGAGATGGACAGCAAAACAAGCCGAATCGAAAGGGAACACAATACAATAGAGAACACCAATAGCTCAACTCCACGTCGGTTTATTCACATCGGGCCTTAGCCATTAAAATTCATAACTGGTAGAAATCTTTAAACAACAGTTCATATGAAAAACCTTTTGCAAATAAAATCATTTTTTGTATGGAAGAGTTTCCTTTGAAACATACTTTCTACAAAAGTATATATAAGTATATTTAGTAGAGAGAGTTACGTAAAACATAGTTTCTTTCAAAATACGAAACTTCCCAAGGATGCTTTCCCAATAAATAACTTCCAAATATCATTTTAGGCAAGACTAGTGCTTTTCAAATATACCTTCGATGTAAAAGCCATTCAAATATAATCATTTCAAAATCATTACTTTTTCAATAATACTTTTCAATAAAATCCCTTGATAAAAATCTCCTCAAGATTTATCCACTGGAACTCAGTCCGTAACTTAGAAATTTGCCATGCAGTACAGGAGGAATATAAAATCTTGCCAATAAATGCAGTAAGAGATCAGTAGAAATATCCAAATTTAGAACAACGGAATAAAATTCAAAGACAAGTGCACGGCATCACCCTTCGTGCTTTTACTCTCATCCTCACCAAAACAAGTGCAGTAAATAGCAAACAGGAACAACGAAAATAATAATGCATAAACACTCGGCACGGAATGTCCCCTCATGCATAACCTCACAAACACTCGGCACGGAATGTCCCCTCATGCATAACCTCACAAACACTCGGTACGGAATGTCCCCATGCAATAAATAAATAACACTCGGCACGGAATGTCCCCTCGTGCAATAAATAAATAACACTCGGCACGGAATGTCTCCTCGTGCAATAAATAAATAAACACTCGGCACAGAATGTCCCCTCGTGCATAAATAAATAAACACTCGGCAGGGAATGTCCCCTCGTGCAATAAATAAATAAACACTCGGCACGGAATGTCCCCTCGTGCATAACCTCACAAACACTCGGCACGGAATGTTCTCTCGTGCAATAAATAACATAAACAACAATTTAACAAGGAAAAATCAACAATAAGAACCATAAATCACAGCATCCGTAAATCAATAATAAGAACCATAAATCACAACATCCGGATATCAACAATAAGAACCATAAATCACAACATCCGAAAATCAACAACAAGAACCATAAATCACAACATCCGAAAATCAACAATAAGAACCATAAATCACAACATCCCGGCAAGGGAGTCAACAACGCAAACAATATCATTAACAGTATAAACAACAATAGAAATCATACCATCCCGACAAGGCAGTCAACAATGAAAACAACATCATCCCACAAGGGAAACAACTATAACCAATCTCGCCTAAACAACTAACATTACAAAATAAATCTCAGCTCAAACAAGGACCCAATAATGTAACATCAACAAAACACCAACAACCTAAATATTTATCAACTAGGTCCAAGTAGCACATAAGGGAAAAAATCATATAAAGCACCATGTAAGACTCACGGGCATGCTTGATACCAACGACCGGATATTCTAGCTACGACTAAACAATTATAAAGCTAGATAACACTAATATAGTCAATTCGACAGTTTTAGGAAGCAAGTATAGCATGAAGATAAGAGCGGTAAGATATTCAATTAAGTCACTTAAGATCAAATAGCCAACAAAGGAATCCAAAAGCAAGTAATTCTAATCTAAGTAGGAAAGGATGAAATTAACAACCAAGGATACAAACGTAACAATTACAATTCATACACTAGTACCATAAGAACCTACAAATCCTAAAAGGCCAATCTATTAGCAAATAAGTCCGAGTAAGCATTCGTCACCTCATATACACGGACTACAATCAACAAAGAAGACTCAATCCTAAGGGGTAGTTCCCCCACATAAGGTTAGGCAAGATACTTACCTCAAGGATGACAATCCGGTACTAAAAAATAGACTTTTCGGGCGGAAAGACCTTCAGACGGCTCACAATCAAGGAAAACAACTTCAAAATACACATAAAACGTATAAGGAACTATTCCGAATAATAAAGTTTCAATCTTTACAAAATTATAAAAATTGACCCAAAAGTTGACCCCCAGGACCGCACCTCGGAACCCGCAAATTTTACAAATTCTGATTACCCATTTCGATACAAGTTCACCCATACCAAATTTATCCAATTCCGATAACATTTGGTCATTCAAATCATGAATTATCATTTTTTAAGTTTTCTTTCAAAACCCACAATCCCCTCAACCCAAAACACAAATTAAATGATAAAGACAAGAACTAATTCATGAAATATAATTATTTATAGTGGAAGAACACTTACCTACTCGATTTGTGTGAAAACCCCTCAAAGAATCGCCCAAAACCGAGTTCTAGAAGTGAACATATGTTTAAAAATGGTGAAACCCCGATTTTGCAAACTTATATTCTGCTCAGGTGCTTTGTGAATCGTGATCACGGGAATTGAGGCGCGATCGCGTAGAAGGAATTGGCTGCTGGTGTAAGATGTGCTCCGGGGTCGCGGAGATTCTTATGCGATCACGTATAAGGGGCATGCTGGCTCATGCGATCGCGGATGGAGTTATGCGATCGCAGTGAAGGAAAAACTGGGGGTCCAAAGCGACACTATGCGATCGCGACTTCATCTATGCAATCGCACAGAAGGAAACCAGATGACAGGTTCAGCAGTTCAAAAATAGGGAAAGGACCCAGAACCTATCCGAAACACACCCGAGGCCCCTGAGATCCCGTCTAAATGCACAAAAAAGTCTTATAACCTAATACAGACTCGATCAAGGTTCTAAATCACATGAAATAACACTAAAACGACGAATCAAACAAAAAATCAATGAAATTCCTCAAAACTTCTTTAAACATCAAATTTTTGAGGTCCGAATCACGCCAAACGAAGTCCGTTTCATACCAAACTTCAGAGATACACATATAAACCATATCGAGCATGTACCGGGCTCCGGAACCAAGATACGGGCCCGATACCATAGGTTTCACATAACATTTCATTTTCAAAAACCTTTATATTTTTCAAAAAATAATTTTCTTTAAAAATTCATTTCTCGGACTTGGGACTTCGGAATTCGATTCCGGACAGATGCCCAAGTCCCATATTTTCCTACAGACCCTCTGGAACCGTCAAATAACGATCCGGGTCCGTTTACCAAAAACATTGACCGAAGTCAATTTTATTAAATTTTCTAATATA
>ML398757.1:0-106760 GCA_005239525.1 Nicotiana knightiana | reverse complement strand
ATTCCGGGAGCTTTCCCCCTATACTGCATTGCATGACAAATTCTGAGTTGCGGACTGAGTTCCGGTAGTTTTATTATTGAGGAGATTTGGATCGAAAGATATATATATGTATATTGAAAAGTATAGCTGAAAAGCAATTATCTCCAGGAAAAGTTATGTCTGAAGGACTTCTATTTCGAAAGTATATTTGAAATGTATTTATCTTGCAGAAAAATGATATCTGAAAGAGCAGTATTTGGGAAAGTATATTTGAACACCACGTATTTTGAAGGGACTATGTTTTAAAGATTTCTCTTTATAAAAATATATAAATATACATTCAGAGAAACTATGTTTCAAAGAACAAATTTCTCTATTCCGAAATGATTATATCTTTAAAGATTTCGAAATAAACTCACGATTTAAAGGTTTTCACTCGAAGGTGTGACCAACTTTATTGAGTTTATTGGCTAAAGCCTGACATGAATAAATTGATGCAGTGCTGAGTTGCTAGTGTTTTTATTAGGTTGTGATTCCCGACATTTGGCTTGCATTCTTTCCATTTTCTTTACGTATTTCTATTGTGTTGTCCGTTGATCGTAATTATTGAATTTTCTTCCGTATTATTCGATCGTACCGTTAATTATATCGAAAAATCTTTAGATAGATATTATGTTTCGGTCATCGGTACATTTATGTCTTTTTACTTATTAAGCCAGTGGTGTCTTGACTAGTCCTGGTCACTACTTCACCGAGGTTAGTCTTGATACTTACTGGGCACCTCCGTGGTGTACTCATACTACACTTCTGTGGATTTTTGTGTGCAGGTCCGGGTAATTGTTATTGGTATCTGCATGGATCGTTGATGAGGAGACTCAAGGTAAACCTGCGGCTATGTTCGCAGACTTCAGAGTCACCTTCCTGTTTATGTCAATTGTACTTATTATTTATAGACAGTTGTATTTAGATTCGGTTGAAAGATGTGGTAGAGCTTATGACTTGTATTTACCAAGTTTTGGGAAATTGTAAAATCTGTCAAGATTTCTATATCGATACTGTTATAATTCTTTTATTATTGTTGTTGTTCAGTGGAAATGTTAGGCTTACCTAGTCCCTAAGACTAGGTGCCATCACGATACCCAACGGAGGGAAATTTGGGTCGTGACAATTTTGGACCTCAGGACATTTAGCCTTGGCTTCTTTAAAATGTATATTTAGCTGGGAGGCTCTTGGTTGAGGGTCATCATCACTCTATTTCAACCAAGCCTCTAACTCACCCGCCTCAGCAACTTTTGTTTCCAGCAGCAGGAGGCAAGCAACAATTTGGTCCCTCTGGACCAAGAACTAGTCCCGCTCCGACTAGAGTCCTTCTTTATCGAGGATCAATTTTGAAGGCCCTCGGAAGTAAGGAATTTGGCCTGCGAAGGAAAAACCCAAGTTAGAAACCCTTTCATAGCAAGTCAAGGAGGAACAAGCAGTAAAAAGAACAAGTATGTTACGCTGCTGCATTGTGCATGGTATAATTTAACAAACACACTCTCGAGAGAGAGAGTGTATCTTCTTCTTACCCTTTTTTGAAGCCAACGGCTTCATATAATTGTCGAGTTCTACTGATCGGGATAGCATATGGCATTCGGTAGATACCGAGAAGGAGACACTCCTCCTCCTCTAGGATCAGCAAAATGGGGCGAATAGTTGTGCCCCAAATTCCCATGTTCCGGGGACTGGGGAGGAGGTACATCCTCCTCTCGGGTGTCTGCGGCCTATGAGGGTGGTGTAGCAGCTTCTGGTGATGGAGGTATGGCCGACATGGAAGGAGATAAAGTTGATGGTGTTGTGGGTTGAGAAGCATCTACAAGAGAGGCGGTGCTAGTTGTTGGTTTCTCACCAACCGAAGATGAAAGAGGCCTGGTACTCGTCCTCACATTATCGAGAGAAGGGACTGGGACTGGGAAGGGGAATTGGCATTCTCCAACAAGTCAAATTCTCCCTAGAGCACTTGGGAATTGTCCTCAGTTGGGATTATAAGCTCTTCAGATTAGTATTCTATTAAACAGATGAAGGTCGTTGTCTTATGTGTAGAGAAGCCCATTCATCATTGGCTTCCCCATCATCATCAATAACCACAGTGGTTGCGGCTGGATCGAGAGCGGCTTTCTTCACTTTTTTATTCTTGCCCTCGGCCGAGGAATAACACCACATTTTTGGTTGCTTGCTCTCCGACCTGGGACTCCAAGAGGAAGCGCTTGTACCGAAAGTAGATCAGATGGCGCCTGTGTAGATGAGAGCCTTCTTCAATAGCCTCACAGCCTCTACGGAATCAACAAAAATGTCCTCCTCAGGAATGGTAACAGATCCCTATGGGAGACCTCAATCCAAGAAAAAGGTCAGGTTAACCAGTTTTCTTATGTACAAAGATGAAACGAAGGAAGAATCAATTTTACGAGTCAATTTACCATGATTCTTGGCCCTTCATCTTTATTTGGGGGCCAATTCCTTCCAACGGCGGGTCTCAGGCGTGGTGATGTCCAGAATCTTCTAAACCTACCGGTCTAAGACTTCAACCCTTGATGGTGTCCACCGAGTTGCTGAAATAATGAAAAGAGCAGGATCAACAACGACATGAACCAATCTTTTTCATAAAAAAGAGATAGAATTTGAACTTACATGTACGAGTCCAGGACTCGGGGAAGGATATAATATCCCTGGTAAGAAATAACAACAAACTGCTTCATCCACCCACAATCATTGCCTCCATCCATACTGGTAAGCAAGGCATGGTGGCCACATTTACTGAAATACATTACTCCCTCGAAAAATCTTGTGGGAGTATAGATTCATCATATGAGCCAAGATGAGCTCCTCCTGTGTTTCCTAGCACAGACACCATAGACAGGCCACTCTTCGCCAAACTGAAGGGCCCACCTGTGCCACACAAACTTGATACAGTTCCAAAATTAAGAGATCAAGTCCCTCGCTCAAAGAAAATGCACAAAAAGTAAATAAGTACGTATAAATGTACATGAAGCCCTTCTTAGAGAAGGTTACTCGCTCCACTAGATCGAAAGCAATAATGTTCAGGTCATGGAAATCACAGTCCTACTTCACAACAAGAATGATAAAAGGGAGGATAGAATTGTATTTGCCAACATCCTCAGTGGTGGAATTTGAAGAAGTGAACATCTCTTGGAAGTCCTTGGTTGTGTTGAGATGCTTGGGGATGATGGTGCTCACCGTAGGGGAGTCATCATCAACGTCGATTTCTTTGTCTTTGGTCTCTTTCGGACCCCCACCGAAGAGAAGATCGGAGTTCTTGGAAGAGTTAGTGAAAGAAGCCATGATCAGCAGAAGGTGATAAGAGTTCTTTGAAGAAGATTAAAGAAGGATAAAAGTAGAAAAGAGTTGGATTCAAAGAAGTTGAGAGAGTTTGTAAAACGGATAAGTGTAAAAGAAGAAGAATGAGGCGTATACGTAACGGAATAGGTGGCTAAAACTGTGTCCATGATTACCTCGGGAATCGGCAAAAATATTGCTAAATCGTGGAGTAACACGTTTTCGAGGTATTAAATGCAAAGAAATGTGCATATTATCAAGCGTCAGAAACTTTTCAGAAGGGTTCATAAAAGTTCGTACCAAGAAAGGAATCTTCACCAACTTCCTGGTGACACAAAGATGTGCCACTGTAAAGCATGGGGACTATATGTATAGGCTAAAATCGATTCACATTAAATACTCAAATGATAGAATGACACGTGAAACCGGGGACAGATGGAAGACGAAGCAAATGGAATCCAAGACCGAGGACAACGACTTCGGTTGGCCACGAAGGGAACATTATCAACAAGAGAAAATATGTACTTGCCATCGGATGACATTCAATGAAGAATATTACTCAGTATTAAATACATATATGTTATAGAGAATTTTGGCATTCACGATCTATCGTTACATATTCATCAGTGACCCCCATTATTGTCATTTAAGAGAGGCTTGATCCTAGGACTTTGTTCCCTAGGTATAGCTATAAATAATGACTTCAATCACCATTATAACATACAAAAAAACAGACAAACATATGCACACATTATTTCAAGCTAAATAATATTTTATTTTTTGTCTAACGATATTCTTATTGCTGACTTCGGAAGCCTTGCTCCCGGAACTAAATTGTTTGCTATTTTATCTCAATTTCAATGATAAGTCTTGCATTTTATTTAATTTATTTATGATTTTGGGATCAAATCGATTTGTTGGTCTATAAACCATGCTATAAATTCAACTGTATTATTTTACGGGTAAACAAGTACACTAGTTCAAATAAAAAAAATAAAAAACAAGAAGAAGATAAATAAATAAATTAAAAAAAAAAAAAAAAAAAAAAAAAAAAAAAAAAAAGAAGATAACTGTGAGAACGTGATTTTTTACCCACTATATACTCCTACAAAATTCAATATGATAAATTAATTTTACAAATTTTTGTTGAATTTTAGTAATTAATTGTGAATTGTTTGCATTTGCATATTCACAATTCGTCTTTCTAAAAATATTTAAAATCGCATAATTAGGTGCACCATTATTGTCAAGGAATTGCCAATTTATTATTTGTAATTAATCAAAATTAAATAACAACAAAAATGATGCTTCTTTGGCATAATGTAGATTTAAGGATTAATTGTTTAAACTTTAAGTGATTAAAGATATTTAAACTAATTGATTTTACTTTTAATTAACTTATCAATTAATTAGGCAAATACAAAATTAGAATTGATTAACATATTTTATTAAGTTTTAATTTAATTAAAGTTATTAATTAGTTTGAATTGAGCTCAAAATCGGACCTGGGCTAACTTGCCCAGGCCCAAGAACCCGTCTCTACACCCCAACCCATGAAATCCCAAACCCGATCTGCCAAGCCCCAGTACTCAAAACGACCCCATTTTAATTCATCCTTCATCCCAGCCGTTGGATCCTTTCGATCCAACAGTCCTAAACTAACTACTCATTAAGTATATAAATGTCCAAAACTTACCCCCCTACCCCCAGTTCCCTAAAGTCTAACACCCCCCCCACCTTATCCATATCTCTCACCCCTCTCTCTTCAACTCACCGGAACCATTATTCCCCCATCGTCTCCCACCGTAGCTCCACCGCCCCTCCGTCGTCCTCCTCCGGCCAGAAATCGCTTCCAGTGGCGGAGCATCACCAAACGACCCCAAATTTTTACCAGACAATCTACTTTTCCTCCTCAGTCACCTTCCACCCTCTATTTCACCAAAATCCCACCCAAAATCTTCCAATTTCAGATCTAAGATTCTGAAACCCTAGCTTTCCTATGCTCACTGATTCAAGGACCTTTAACGACTCGGACCTTCATGAGTCAGTTGCTCTTGACAAAGAGCAATTGATTCATGTGGGTTTGACTCGTTCTCAACCCCACTGGAGTCCGGCCAAACTTCGGCTAGCCGCCGGAATCCGGTCAATTTGTTCCCACTTAACTAGGTTCTTCGCTTCTTCTTGTTATTTGTAAAATTGATCACCTAGGCTAGAATTTGGTTCCTACTTGTTTGAATCTAAAAATTGTTGGTCAAAACATGTCTTCTTCTTTCTCTGTATATGTCTTGAACATGACAGCATGATTAATGTGTTTATTAACTTGAAATCCATTATTGATTTTGTCTAAATTCAATTCCACTGCTTTCCCGGACCTATTCATGATCTTTTCGCTTAATTAATTCAAACTCAGAACTTATTTCATGTTGATCATGTGTTAGTTCCTGTTTATTAGTAATAAAGGTTTCATGACAATCATGATAATCAGTGTAGTTTGATATATGCATTGTTTCTGTGATTCCTTGCCTCGTTTGAATTAGATTATCTATTACGACTGCTTTTGTTCATGTATCTGTTAGAATCTACTTCAGGCAGGACCATCTGGTTTGGCTAATTGCTTCATGTTTTACTTGAGTATGTTATAATTAGGTTAATTAGTTTAATCACTCAGTTAAATAAAGAACCACTTAATGGTCGTGAATTAACTTAAGATTAACTTGATTAAGGGTAACCTCCTAAAAGACATCTTGATTAGTAGCTTAACCTAAATTGGTAACCTCTTAAGTAATTAACTAAATCCTAAAATTTGTTTAATATAATTAGTTTAGGTTTAATTGGCTAAAACAAATCATTTAACCTTAGTTAAGAGAGCTGAGTTGACTAACCTCAATTAAGTTTAATTAAACTGATAACTAGTTAACTTAAACCTAGGTAACTAGTATGAAAACAACTCTAGGCACTTAATCAATTAACCTTTAACTAGTTAACTCAACCCTAGTTAAGAACAACTAATAGTTAACTAAAGAACATAACTAGGGTTAACTAACAAAATTTAAATAATAACCAAGTGAGTTTAACCCTGATTACCCAATGATAAATTCAGGGACTCCAAGGGGTACATTAGGTAATGTAGACTTAGGAAATCATATTTTTAAGGGTAGAAGGATCTTTTAATAGGTAGGAAGGTTCTAAAATAGACGCAGTTGTCCCAAAGATAAGGTTGACAGCTGCCCTATGTACTATTTTCAGCCTTTTGGGTTGGGAATATACCAATGGATATCCCATTCCCAAATATCCTATAAATAGACCCCCATCCCTTTAGACTAAACAGATTTTTGACACTCTGAAAATTCACTCTACACTCTGAAACTACCTCTTTAAATATTGAACACTGGAAACGAAAGAAAAGAAAAAATCAGAATAGTTCTTAATTGAAAATGTCCAAAAAAAAATCAGTAGAAAGAAATTTGGTTTCTCAAGAACTCTTCAAGGTTTTCTGTGGGTCTTCTCAGTTGGTGGTTTTCTCTGATTTGCTTCTAATTTTTATGAAATTCATCTGGTTTGGGTTGTGGAGCTAAGGTTAGTTCTTGGTTGTTGTTTGCTGTTGCTGAATCCTCCTTCTTTTTGCTGATTATTGTTCATACTTGACCTTTATTTGGTCAAGGTCTTTCGTTGTTTTTCTATTTAAAAGGTATGTATCAGCTCATCTATTCTTAATGAAACTATTGGATTGGAATCTTCATCTTCTACTCACTATATGAACTGGTTATTCTTAATAAACGAAGTTGCTTCTTCTGTTTTTATGTAAATGTCATTGTGTAAATGTTTATTAGCATGATAATAAATTTGGGAGTGTGACCATTACTGTTTTGATGTTAGTATGGCTCTTGCTGGTATATGTTGTTTGCTTCAAATTATATGTACACAAATATGTTTAATACTCATGGTTTTACATTAGGAAATAAGCTGCACTAGGATGTTGAATCTGACCTTCTCTATGGTCAGATTCTTCCTATAAGAGTGCAGAAATATGTTTTTGATTGATTCTCCTTGATTAATGAAGGGATTCAATAAGCAAGACACTAGATATCTAGATATTTTTATTGAATAGCATTAGAGTAGATGAATTTGACCCTCTATAATGGTCAAGTTCACCCCATATTAAGTGTTTAAAACAGTATCTTATCACCCTTTAAGGGTATAAATGAGCAATCAACAAAGGCTGTAAAATAGTGAATCTGAACCCTTCAAGTGGTTAGGCTCATTCTTTAAGAAATGCCTAAAACATCAAAATCACAGAACAATTATGAGTTGAATATGACCTTTATAGAGTTAAATCTGACCCCTTTCTATGGTCAGATTCAATCCATAAAAGGCAAGAACCTACTCTGTCAAAAATAGTGTGAGAACATCATCAAGATTGAGACAAACCTCTTTCATGGTATGACTCATCCTACGAATTCTTGAAAGTCTATTATTACTACTGTCCAAATAGCAATTTTTGGACTTATAGTTTAAGATGCTGTTATTTGTGTTCTCTTGGTCATTAAAGAGACTCAGTAAGTAAGTGTCCATAGAGATCTAAACTTAGGTTAATGTTGGAATTATGGGATTAAAAGTCTGACCCATTCATGGTCAGATTCACCTTATAACAATGCATAAACAGTTATAGAGTAGTTAGATTATCATTACAAAAGATATTAAGACAGGAATCTGAACCCATAAATGGTCAGATTCATGCCTTAAGAAATGCCTAAGAGTAGTTAAGTCACTGTATAAATTCAAGACATAATCTGTTGAATGATTAAAGGGATGATGGGTTTGCATCCTTGGAGTTGAACCTGACCTCTTTATGGTCAGATTCATTCCAAGAAGAGTACACAAAAGTAGGTTCTGTCCTTTAGAATTGACACTATTGCATGATTAGGATTAAACATGACCCAATAATGGTCATGTTGCCTTACGACATGCCTAGAATGTGTTTGTTAAGTTATTCGTCCGGTGATTAAGAAAATAGACAGAAAAATATAGATTTCAAAGCCTCTGAAGGCCGGCTCACGCAGGAGCAGTGTTGTTCTCTCATTATTTTGTTACTTATTGTTTTCATTTTAGAAAATTGTATTTCATAGTAAAATGATAATGTAATAATATAAATTTTGTTTGTTTTTGCTATTTTTTAGTTGTAAATATGGACTGGATACTGTGAACTATTATTTCAGTTTTCTTACTTTTCTTGCTAGATCCAGAATTGGGCCAGCTTGATGAAACAACCCATTAAGGCTTTAATCAAGTTTAACTCCTTAGGCTATCAGACCATGAGGGAGTAGAAGGGCCCATGGGTTAGAGTTATCTGCTTTAAGAAGTAGTATGGTGAGAGTAGACGTTCAATTAAAAGTATGAATTTATATCCGAATTAGTCTATATGAAAATCTCCCTGTAAATATCTGCTAGAATTTTGGAATAATGTTATTTCAGATTCTGTAACTTTCAATATGAATAGAAATTGGTGATCCAAAACATTTTTAACTTATATCACATTCTTTAAATTTTTCAAAATAGATGTATGAATATTTTTTCCTTTAAAATACGTATAAATCCCGATTTTAGATTTGTGTTTTGGCTGTCTAAAAATGGACAATAACTGCTAAGTGTGAACTGGTAAAATCTGTTTGTGCCATGCTATTCTTTCAAGATTGAAAAGTTCTCATAAAGAACAATAGATAGTTCTAGCTTACCAATTCAAGGCCGAAAAATAGTAAATAAGGTGTTTGTATGCTTATAGGTGTATGCATGAATGAATATTTATTTTGACTGCCATGTTTCTTGCTATTCACCAAACTAGAAAGTAAAGACCCTTAAGACTTAACTTAATTTCCTAAACTAGTGGCCTTCCTACAAACTAGCCACAATTAGGATTGGGCAAAAGAGTTGAAACAATAGCCACAATTTGGGGCTAAAATATGGCCATAGACTGAAACCTGCTATCCTTAGACTAATGAATATCATTTTAGGCGATCTTCTAGGTAGAGTGAGACCTTTAGTTTGAAATTTGATAAAATCGAATATTATCTCAAATTACCATAAACTACACTCGAGAGTGGCAACTCATGTCCCCGACCCTCAACTCCAAACAACTGATAAAACGCATATAGCAACCACGGGTGCATTTCATGTGACGTGTTTTCCATGTGCTCAAAGACAACAAGTGTACGCTATCGTAATTTGTCCAAGATAAATCCATAAATGCTCTAATTGATTTTAAAACTAAAATACCCCTTCAAATAGAAAACACAAGGAATAGTCAAATATCGCCTCAAATAGGCATCATAAAGCATTCACGACCATAATCTTGACTACGTAATCTACACTCGGGCATGACAACTCATGTCCCCAACTTCAAACTTCGAACTATCTTAAAATCATGTATTGCAATTGCGGGTGCATTTCATGTAGCGTAATTGAAACATGTCCAAAAGTAGACAAGTGCACGTCCTCGTGACTTGTTTTCAAGATAAATCCATAAATATCAAAAGCGGCTAAAGTTAAAAAGGCTAAATGCACAATAAGCAAAATACATAAATAATCAAACAATTTAGGCCAAATAATAATGGTTAAGCGACCGTCCTAGAACCACGGAACTCGGGAATGCCTAACACCTTCTCCCGGGTTAACAGACTGGTCGCAGACAAAAATCAAACAGAGTCAAAATTCCTTGGGTTGGAATTTTTAAAATAAACGGTTTCCCGGAGCATCGTCAAAAACCCGGGTGGCGACTCTGAAAAATAATAATAAATTCCAAAACCGAATAATGTCACTTTAATTGGAAAAACTCCATTACTACCCCTTCATTAATCGGGGGGCGGGGGGGAGGGGTAGTGAAAAAGGAGGTGTGACAGCTCTGGCGACTCCGCTGGGGACCGAACCCAGAATCTCTGGTTCAGGGTTCAAGAATTTGAGCTTAGAATAGTTGTCATATTTGGCTTTCCTGATTGTCTATTTTTTTACGTGTTTGAGCCGAATGTGCTAAATGCCTCACTTTATCGCTTTGATATTATGTGAACTGTATATAAACTGTTATGAACCCCTCTTCTCTCCGAGTCTTCTAAATCATCTGGGAAGTGTGCACTTCGTGTGACTTCTTTTCTGTTAGAGTCATATCCAAATTTTAGAACGAGGTACGGACAAGTTACAAAGCCGGTGAAGCTTCTGTATTCCCGGTACGCTGCCCCGACCTCGGCTCGAGCTGTCCGCTCGGGTAAGCCTGTTCTAGAACAAAACCCCAGGATTCAACCTTAGAATAACAAAACCTCATGCCGGATCCCTAGTAGGAACACTTTGCATCATGTGCATTTGACTTAGGGGACTCAACACAGGGGTTGGGTCCGTCTAGGACAGGTGTAACCGAAATGAAAGACTATCCTGATGCATCTTACCTGCTACGTGTGCATTTATTTGTTTCGGCTTGTGTGTTGACTGGTTAAAGAAATAAAAACAACAGAAAAACCAAGAGTGAGAGTTAGAATAGAAAATTCACCCTATTTTTGAAAATTCCTGTATTTGAAAACATCCTGAAACTCTGCCAAAATTTTGAAGGAAAATAGCATTTCAAAACAAAGTGAGTTGGTGCATGTTTTAAAATAATGTCGAAATTTCCCGAACTACGCATTGTTTAATTCCCACCAGTATGGGATATGTAGGCAACCCTCATCGGGTCCAACCTCATTTTTTTTAAATCAAAATACAAAGATACGGTCTTAAATAAAATTAGGGGATGTCGTTCTTATATAAATAGCCAAGTTTCCCAAACGGGGCACTGGAAGGCTATTTTTGCAAAATTAGCCACCTATGGTCTTTTCCAAATTTTGACCCAATTAGCGAACACAACCCTAAAAACTTCCTAACCGAAGTATTGAGGGGCCGTATTCGCAAAGATGGTCCATTTTTCTTTATTTACAAAATTTTTGCAAAAAAACATTTTTCTGTGGTCAAGTTTTTTATATCAAATCATTTAAACAAATGTGCAGCATGAGCACTGTTGAAAACATTCCCTTTAGGGATGTCGAGGAAATTCCTGTGGGACTCCATATGTGGTGGAGTGACTTGGGAGAAGCTAGCAGAAAGTCAGCAGTGAAAGTGTTGGGTGGGCTCACTAGTCTTCTAAGGGTCAAACCATGGTTGGATGTCGTTGAAGCCTTAATATCATTTTGGAACCCCGCCCACAATGTATTCCACTTTTCAGATTTTGAATTGACGCCCATGCTAGAGGAAATAGCGGGTATGCCGGTCTCAGCGACAATCTTAGGAGTCGGTATCCGATGGCACCAAGGGCAATAACTCCACACAAATTCCTGGATCTGTTGAGCATTAGTCGGGACATCCAAGACCCGCACCTGTCCGAGGGTTCTACACTTTTTATTTTCTGTATAGTCGTTACAGAGATCCTTGGGGTTATGAAGCTAACAACACTGGTCTGACTCACCACAAGAATCAGGCTAAATGGGAAACCCGCCAGGGGTTAGCTTTCGTGGTGTCATTCTTGGGCACCCTAATTTTTCCAAGGAGCGACGGACTCATACACATCGGGTTGGTCGGAATGGCGGATTTCATGATGAAGAAGTCCAATGGCACCGTTATACCAATGATTTTGGCTGAGATTTACCGCGCTCTAACAATTTTCCATTCTGAGGGGAAATTCTTTGAAGGGTGCAACTTGTTCCTGCAAATCTGGATGACTGAACACCTCTGTCACCGCCCAGGCTACATGAACTATGGCTTGACCGGTTTAAACTGCATCGAAGAACACAGTACCCAGATAGGGGGCCACAAATTTCCTGAGGGCACGAAGGCCTGGCTCTCGCATTTGAGTTCCTTGACTGCCGACCGAATTGAGTGGACATTCAGGTTTCTCTCTGTCAATGAGGTTACCAATATGTCAGCTGAAGTGTGCTATATTTTATTAATGGTTCTGCGAAGCATTCAGCCGTATGCCCCACATCGGGTCTTATGGCAGTTAAGAAGACAACAAGGCATTCCACATGATGAGGACCTAAGCCAACAAGCCATTGAGCTATGTCCGAGAGCTGCATTTTCGGAAGACAAGGTCTGCCAGATCTGGAACCAGTGCAGATTTTTAGAACCTCAAACTCGAGTAAGAAACTTATCCAAAGGGGAGGTAGAGCCAGCCTATGTTTCTTGGTTTGGTAGAAGAGGCAGAGAACACCAAGAACCGGAGCGACCTGCGAAAAGACATCACGTGCAGCATTTTACTGAGCAGATACAAGAACACTGGGGTTGGTTAGAAAAGGAAAACAATTACCGGGCTACAATAAGTGAACTTGAGGCCAGATCAGGGAGCTCAAATACGAAAACACTTTACAAATTTCTGCAGCCGAAGGGAAAGAAATAGGTTGAACAAAGAAAATGAGGCCCTCCGGGCTCAAATCCAGAAAATGAGGATTGCCATTGAAAATCCTGGGAGAAGCAGAGCTGACGAAAGACTTGTCACCAGTCTCAGGAAAAAGTTGTATAGCTATGGTGATGACCTGGACAAAGAGGAAGAGGATTTGATCCGAGTTCAAGCAAAGTTGGCAAAAAATGCAGAAGAAAGAGCAAAAATTGTGCAAAAACTGAAGAGAAAGCATGACCAAGAAGTTCTGGGTTTGAGAGAAAGAATGGCCACCTTTGAAAACGAAATGGCCAAACAAGAAAAAAGGTTTAAGGCAGAGAGGGAACAATCTTATGACATGATAGCCCAGTTGGAAGAAGAATTACGACACTAGCAAGAGCAGAGTCACAAAGACGCCCAGACTTTAGAGGAAGATCTCAGCAGATTGGGTGTCTACTTCAAGAAAAAGGTATCATCAGGCAAAGGGTCCGAGAGATAGCCGATTACATTGTCACCAAAAGCTAGGAATGCGAAGATATGACTCCGACCACCTTCTTCTCAGCGGTTATGATCTTTGTCCACAAGATAATGGATGACCTTTACCGTCTCCAGCAAGATATAGCACGCAGGCCCGTGGAAAGGCTGAATGATGCCCTACTGGTCCCTGGAGCAATGGAAGCACTAATGTATTTTTGATGTTTTCGAGTCTGTATTTCATTTTCTTGCTGTAATCTTGTCTAAGTCCACTGTAGCTTTTACATTTCCAAGAAAGTATGTGTTGAGTCTGTTTTGTATTTTTAAAGTGGGCTAAAAGTTTTTTGTAATCGGAAGTATTTTATCTAATGAATGAAAGATTTAGAAAAATATATATTTCCTTCAGATTTATCCCTTGAACTATGTGATGATCTGATTCACACGGCGCTGTGATACATAAGCCATCCACAAAGGATTCGATCATGACCTTTAGAAAAGAAATCAAAATGAGGAATGGAAGAGCAGAAAATAATAACATAAGAAAGAAAAGAGTGATAAAATGACAAAGAAAAGGGAAACGTTCAAATCCGAGAAATAAAGTCGGGATGAAATACACAACTGCTGCAAAACATATAAAGAGCATTTACTTGCCTAGGTGCATTGCACACCCCAAACGTGCGATTCTCTATGTGATAAATGCTTCAACCTAACATTTTGTGGTTCAATCTTAGAAGGTGTTTTTAGGTGGTTGGTTTTGCGGTAACCTGGCTTCCCGTACTTACTTCACTAGATCAAAAGGGAGCATAGAAATTACATCCGAAAGTCACTTATCAATCACTAACTTTTCCGTGGAAGACCTGAATCTAATCATCCCAACATCTGAGTCAGCCACAACTGAAGAGAACAGGATTCTGCGTTGCCGCATGCTGGAAATGTGGAACGCATGGTCCAATGGTAGGGAACCACCCAGTACCATCTCGGGTTTCCTAGAGATAATTCCCAGGACAGGCGGGACCTCCAACATCCCCATAAGTTACCCATCCACGCCGTTTAGATATCCAACTATGTCAGCTCACTTTGCCGGAAGGCCTTATGAGGTTCACCCCCAGGCCCTGTTTTTCGATATGTCTTCCGACATCTTCACTGCACCACCAATCTCTGCCACGGCTCCATCGACTATCTCTTGGCCAAGCTTCGAGCCACCAGCATTCACATTCCAAACACCGTCCTTCCATCTGGACACCACTCATGTTACTCCCAATTCATACCCCCAACAACCTCAGTATGAGGTTACTTTGGGGCAAGATAAGAAAAGCCCCGAGCACGAAGAAATGGCTCAAAAAATGAAGAGTATTGAACAGAGCCTCAAGAATATACAGAGGCTGAGCGGGCAGAAAAGCGTCTCCTATGCAGATTTTTGCATGTTCCCACACGTCCACTTGCCTCTCGGGTTTAAAACCCCCAAGTTCGATAAATATCACGGGCATGGGGACCCCATAGTTCATCTGAAAAGATATTGCAATCTGCTCGGGGGAGCAGGTGGGAAAGAGGAATTTCTCATGGCATATTTCGGGGAAAGCTTGACAGGGATTGCATCAGAATGGTACATGGATCAGGATATATCCCGCTAGCACATATGGGATGACCTGGCCTGGGACTTTGTTTGACAATTCCAATACAACGTGGATATCGCTCCAGATAGAAACTCTCTATCCAATCGTAAAAATAAATCCTCAGAGAGTACGCTATTAAGTGGCATGAGCAGGCTTCCAGGTTCAAACCTCCGATGGATGAGGTCGAAATGGTCAGTGGTCTTCTACAAGCACATGAAGCTGATTACTTCCAAAATATGATGTCCTCCATGGGAAACCCATTTGCGGAAGTAATCAAAATTGGAGAAATGGTTGAGAATGGTCTAAAAACCGGTCGAATCCTAAGTCAATCCGCCATAAGAGCAACCTCGCAGGCCATCCAAAGCAGATCCGGAAGTGCAGCCAATAGAAAGAAGAAAGAAGAAGGGGCCATGATGGCTGCCGATGTCAGGAATCCTCGTCAATACTCGGGTCCATTTCCCAAAACTTCCAACACTATTATCCTCACCAAAACGCAGCTTATGCTATGCCCCCTTTTCCCCATGCAATGATGAATGCTCAGCCACATCCCAGGCCGCAGCAACAATACAACCAGAACAGATCTCCACCCCCAAGAAATAACCATTTGCCCCCAGCTCCATATAATGCACGCCCTCCTCAAAACAACTATCCATACAACACCTACCCTCGTGAACCACCGAGGAGACCTGACTTCACTTCCATCGGTGAGCCATATTCAAGACTTTTCCCAAAGTTAGTACAGATGGGGCTTCTGCAGCCCATACCTCCGACCAGGAAAAACCCAACTTCAGTGTCATACAAGCCGGGAACCAATTGTGCCTACCACTCTGGAGCTGAGGGGCACGACACGGAGGATTGCTGGACCCTCAAACGGGTTGTGGAGAGCCTTATAGAACAAAAGAGGGTGGTGCTAAGGGATGAATAGGCTCCCAATGTGACGAACAATCCATTGCCCACTCACAATAATGGGCCCGTCATTGGCATGATTTGCAAAGACCGGGATTTTGATCCAGCTTTAAAAGCTATCATCGCCATCGCAGATTTAGAGAAAAATCCCAAGGCGGCACCCAAACCAGTCAAGGAAATGAAGAAGAGTAACCCCGTCCCCCATGCCACAGCAAAGGCTGAAGCCAAGACAAAGGTGGGACCCTTCAAAAATGATGTTCTTTATGTTCCCAGGTCACCCAAGAAGGAACAAAGTGTGTTAAGTCCTCCAGAAGGTTACAATTCAACAAAGACATGATGAACGACCCAAAAATGTACGTGCCAAAAGGGACGTATGTGGCGCGGGGGAAAATAATTTCACCAAGGCTGAATGAGCCCGTGGTTATTAGCCGCGCGTCACAAACTCCCGTGAAGAATACTACTGTCGTCCCTTGGAATTACAATAAGACGATAGTAACATACAAAGGAAAAGAGATCACAGGAGAAGCAATTGAAGCAAACTCCTCTGAAGGATACCTCAATCTGAGAGAGCTATCTAAGAACAAGCACAAACGCTTTCCCCTTAAGAAACCTATCACCGCCGAAGAGGCCGAAGAGTTCTTCAAGAAAATGAACATGACGGAATATGCCATAGCTAAAGAACTCAGGAAAACTCCTGACTAAGTCTCACTTTTATCTCTGCTGACGGGCTCAAACAAGCACCAAAAAAATACTCTTGAAAACGCTGAATGAAGCGTATGTGCCAGCGGAGACCTCAGTCAAAAAATTAGAGAGAATGGTTGAGCACTTCTTTGAAGTAAACAAAATTTCTTTCAGCCGGAATGATCTACCTCCAGAAGGGGCCGCTCACAACAAAGCCCTACACTTAACAGTTACAAGAGAGGGATATTACGTGAAAAGAGTTATGCTTGATGGAGGTTCTGGGGTAGACATTTGCTCGTTGTCAACACTTCAAAGGATGGAAATAAGCATTGAAGAAATCAGGCCGAATAACGTCTGTGTCTGTGCCTTTGACGGAATCAAAAGGGACACCATTGGTGAAATAGACATAGTCATGATAATTGGCCCTGTGGACTTTACAATAACCTTCCAAATCTTGGATATGGACACCTCATACAATTTCTTGCTAGGTAGACCATGGATTCACGCCGCCAGGGCAGTGCTATCAACCCGCCACCAGATGGTCAAGTTCGAACATGAAAATCAGGAAATAGTGGTCCATGGGGAGGACAAGCAGTCAATATATAGAGACCCCTCGGTCCCCTGTCTTGAAGCCAGAGAAGGAAGTGAGCATATTGTCTATCAGGCGTTTGAAATCGTGCTTGCCGATCAATACGAAGAAGGTGCCCAATGCCCGCAGCCCTGTCTATCAAATGTGTCAATCATGGTTTCTACCGACATGATTAGACATGGATACAAACCCAAAGAGGGGCTTGGGGTGTCCTTGCAGGGCATCACCGAACCAATCTCGCTGCCTGCCGCCGAAAAATTCTCCAGCATAGGTTTCCAGGCCACAGATGAAGATGTGAAGTGGGCCGATGCCCGTAAACACAATGGATGGGACCTGCCTCAGCCCGTCCCACAAATTACTAAGACCTTCATCGAACCACAATATATTGTGGAAGAAGAGGAGGCCTTCACGGCCGAAGAAATTGAAGAAATCTGCGAGGCCATGAAGCAGATGCTGTATCAAACTAACATGGTTCAGCCAGGAGAAGGATCAAGCACCGCAGAGGTGAAATACATAGGCCCAAGCGCCAAGTTGCAAAAATGGAAGGCTACTCCATTCCCCGTCAGGCGGGAGTCCCGATAGTTCAGTTTTGCCATATTTCCTGCACTATAAGTTATTTTAGGGTGTAACTCAAGTGTTTTTAATTTCTTGCCTTTTGAATTCCGATGTAAACCCTCCTATGTTCAGATTCAATGAAATGAAATAAAAATTTCATCATCTATTATTCTTTCCGATTTTTATTTATTTTTCTTATTTTTCAGTCCTAATAATGCGGCCTTAAAGAACATGACATGCTTGCGGACTTCATGATATAATCTTAATACGCTGTCTAACCTCGAAATAATGAATCAAGAACTGGAATATGATGAAGAAGAGGCTTTTAGGGAAATAAATCGAGCATTGGAACAATTCGAGAATAAGCCTCAGCCAAACTTAAACGAAATAGAACCCGTTAACTTGGGTAATGCGGAGGAGGTTCGAGAAACCATGATAAGCGTCCACACTGATGAAAGAACTAGGGACGCTTTGATTCAACTTCTATTTGAATTCAAAGACATGTATGCTTGGTCCTATGATGACATGCCCGGACTAAGTATGGACTTGGTGATATACAAATTGCCGACCTACCCCGGTTATCCACCTGTCCAACAAAAGCAAAGGAAATTTAAAATAGACATGAGTGACAAAATCAAAGAAGAGGTCACTAAACAACTAAAAGCTAGAGTAATCCGAGTGGTCCAATACACCACCTGGTTGGCCAATGTGGATTCGGTACCTACGAAGGACGGTAAAGTCCTAGTATGTGTCGACTACCGAGATTTGAATAAAGCAAGTCCCAAAGATAACTTTCCACTATCAAACATACATATCCTGGTTGACAATTGTGCCAAAAATGAGGTACAATCTTTCGTGGATTGCTATGCGGGGTATCACCAGGTCATGATGGATGAAGAAGATGCAGAAAAGACAGTCTTCACCACACCCTGGGGCACCTACTGTTACCGAATCATGCCATTTGGTTTGAAGAACGTTGGGGCAACTTATATGAGGGCCATGACCGCCATATTCCACAACATGATGAATCAGGAGATTGAGGTGTACGTGGATGATGTGATCATTAAATCCAGGACGCAAGGTGACCATGTGCAGCATTTGAAGAAATTCTTCAAACGCCTACGTAAATATGATCTGAAATTAAACCCAGCCAAGTGTTCTTTTAGTGTTCCATCCGGAGAATTACTGGGGTTTATAGTCAGTCGACGGGGCATCGAGCTGGACCTGACAAAGATAAAATCATTTCGAGATGTCCCACCTCCAAGAACCAAGAAGGAGATCATGAGTCTGCTAGGTAGGTTGAATTACATCAGCGGGTTCATCGCTCAGTTGACACCCACATGTGAGACTATATTCAAGCTGTTGAAGAAGGATGCAGCCATCAAATGGATAGACAAATGCCAGGATGCTTTCGACACGATCAAAGAATATATGTCGAATCCGCCAGTGCTAGTCCCACCAGAACCAGGGAGACCTTTGTTCTTATACCTGACGGTGTTAGAAAATTCCTTCGGGTGAGTTCTCGGGCAGCATGACACAACCCGTAAGAAAGAGCAGGCCATTTATTACTTGAGCAAGAAGTTCACGAGTTACGAAGCCAAGTATACGCTGCTAGAGAGAATTTGTTGTGCCCCTAACTTGGGTCTCTCAAAAGCTCAGACATTACTTATTGGTTTACACCACATTCCTAATAACCAGGTTGGATCCTCTAAAATACATATTCCAAAATCCTATGCCCATAGGAAGGCAAGAAAAATGGCAAATATTGCTCACCCAATTGGACATTGTCTATGTCACTCGCACAGCCATGAAAGCTCAAGCCTTGGCCGATTATTTAGCGGAGAATCTGGTTGATGATGAATACCAACCTCTAAGCACTTACTTTCCAGATGAAGAAGTCAACTCTGTCGAAGTAATCTCAGAAGACACTGACACCTGGAAAATGTTCTTTGATGGAGCAGTCAATGCAAAAGGTGTTGGGATTGGAGCAATCTTTATTTTGCCCACGGGACAGCATTATCCAGCCACAGCCCATCTCCGATTCTTCTGTACAAACAATACTGCCGAATATGAAGCTTGTATAATGGGCAAGAACATGGCCATTGACATGGACGTGGAAGAGCTATTGATCATGGGAGATTCCGATTTAATCATCAAGCAGGCTCAACGAGAGTGGGAAAATCGAGATGTTAAGATCATTCCATATAGACAACATGTGGAAGATCTTAGCAAATGATTCAAAGTTGTCGAGTTTAGATATATTCCCCGATGCCACAATGAGTTAGCCGATGCGCTAGCTACCCTAGCTACAATGCTGCCATATCCAGGCAATGTTCATATTAACCCGTTGGAAATTCAAATCAAGGAAATACATGGTTATTGCAATACGGTCAAAGTAGAAGCCAATGTTCAACCATGGTATCATGATATCAAAAGATTCTTGAAGACAAAAGAATATCCAGAGCAGGCCAATGGAGACCAAAAGAGAATCATCAAAAGGCTCGCCAGTAGTTTCTTCCTAAGTGGGGAAGTGTTGTATAAAAGGACTCCCGATCTAAATCTATTAATATGTATGGACGCCAAAGAATCTGAAAAGATTATGAACGAGGTGCATTCAGGAGTATACAGTCCTCACATGAACGGGTACGTCCTCACAAAGAAAATCTTGTGTATTGGGTATTATTGGATGACCATGGAGAAGGTTTGTTTCAGCTTTGTCCGGAAATACCATAAGTGTCAAATACACGGCGACTTGATTCATGCACCGCCATCAGAGTTACACCCTATGTCAGCACCCTGGCCATTTGTTGCCTGGGGAATGGATGTCATCGGGTCGATCGAGCCAAAGGCCTCGAACGGGCACAGATTCGTGTTGGTTGCTATCGACTATTTCACAAAATGGGTTGAGGTAGTCACGTTCAAAGTTGTCACTAAGAAAGCAGTGGTGGATTTCCTGCATTCCAATATCATCTGTCGTTTTGGTATCCCAAAAACTATCATTACCGACAATGCCGCGAATTTGAACATTAACTTGATGAGGGAGGTATGTGAACAGTTCCAAATCACACACCGCACTTCCACCCCTTACCGGCCCAAAGAAAATGGCTCCGTTGAAGCAGCAAACAAAAACATCAAGAAAATTCTCAGGAAAATGATTCAAACATCCAGGCAATGGCACGAGAAACTGCCTTTTGCATTGTTGGGATATCGCACGACCGTGCGCACGTCGGTTGGGGCTACTCCTTACCTATTGGTTTATGGCACTGAAGTTGTAATACCTGCAGAAGTTGAAATTCCTTCCCTTCGAATTATTGTCGAAGCAGAATTGAGGATGATGAATGGGTCAAAACCCGACTGGAACAATTAACTCTGATTGATGAGAAAAGGATGGCCGCAGTGTGCCACGGGTAGTTGTACCAACAAAGATTGGCCCGCGCCTACAACAAGAAAGTACAACCTAGGAACTTCGAAGTGGGGCAACTTGTCTTAAGACGTATCCTCCCGCACCACGAAGAGGCGAAAGGAAAATTCACCCCGAATTGGTAAGGTCCATACATCATAAGGAAATTGCTACCAAAAGGAGCGTTATACTTGGGGACATCGAAGGAAATGACCCCGAAACAGTTGTCAATGCAGACACAGTCAAAAGGTACTACGTTTGATCCTCCATATAGTATTAAATGTTCTCCGATTGAGATGACGAAGGCTTTCATTCTCGCTACCCAAACACTATTAACCCTTTTGCAAACCCTTTGAGCCGGTTACCCTTCTTTGATTACCCTCTTCGGAACCTGAAAGTGTTATTGGAATAAAAAAAAAGAGAAAACAAAAGAAAAATCAAATTCAAAAACAAAATGTTTTCTTGAACTACGTCTGACTTGATTCCGAAAGGATACGTAGGCAGCCTCTCCTTGGGGTTCAGTCACCCCAAAATAAAAATCCACATTCCCCCAAGAGTTTAAGTTGGGGTAAGTGTTATGATTCGGCAATGATTCGCCTGAAAAATTCCAATGTTGTAATTCAATTCTAATTCTTTTTACCTCAAATCATGTTCAAGTCCTTCCAATCGATCGGCGAAGAAAAGCCAGAATTGGAGGATACAATTATTTTGATCTGATGCAAGCAGTGAGAGAAAGTAAAATGAGAGAGTCTTATCGGTGAAAACCTATAGGGGTACCATAAGGCGATGGCGAGTAGAGAAATTAAAATGAGAGAGTCTTGTTAGTGAAAACTCACAAAGAGCACTACAAGGCGATGGTGAGAAGAGAAATGAGAGAGGTTAGTCGGTGAAAACCCGAAAAGGGAACTGTTAATCGAAAAGAGGATGATTGATTACTAATATCGACATGGTCTAAGGCAAGGTTTCTCAGCCTCGAGTTAAAAGTCGTGACGAATTTCTGAGAGTCAGATGGCTTACATAGATCAGGCATCCAGTCCAAGACGCATGTCATGTTCATTGAAGGCCGCATACACTCCAGATAAGTCATTTTTCTTCTTTCCCCCGAAAGGGATATTTCTTGTCATAATTCATTGTCTCCGTTCTTTGTTATTTTTCTTCCAATCACTTTCGGTCTGACTCTGTTTCTAAAGCAAGACAAAGAAAGGATGGCAAAACTGATTTACAAGGTTCTCGTTTGACACGGGTCAACATGCAAAGGGTGCCAAGCCTCATTAAGGGGGCATCGAATCAATCCCGACTGGCCGCAACGGCCTATGGTTTAAACGCAAAACTCTTGAAAAAAGAAAACCATTCAAAATGCCTACAAAGGCAATTGAAGTGAAAGGTTGAGTCCCATGTGACTAACCCTCTCGACAGAGTTTGAAATGCCGAAATGCTCCAAATGCTTTAAAGACAAATGAAAGGAAGAATCAGAAATGGAGGGCCGATAAAGGCGAGGTAAAGTTGGAAAGGTTAAGTCCCACAAGACTAACCGGTAAAGCAGAATTTTGAGGGGCCAAAAATTCCCCCGATACTACGGAAATCCAAAAGAAAGGCAAGGGAAAGGCCTACAAAGGCAAAATAAAGTTGAAATATTGGATCCCACGTGATTGATCACCACGACAAAATCTGGAAAGCTAAGGTCCTCGGGTTTTGAAATGAAACCCAATCCCCAACAAACAAGCAAACGGTTGAGATCTTCGTCAAAGAGGCTGAGATCAAGCAGTCTGAAATAATCAAGGCCGCAAAACCAACCACCGTTTCAAACTAACAAATTGTTCTTTGTTTAAAAATACAAACCAGGTGCTACTCAAAAGCCACTGTGCAAAAGGCGGGTGCGACCAAAAAAAAGGGTGCAAGAGCTAGAAGCAGCTCTGCGGCAACAACTCCAAAAGGGATGTTTTTTCCAAAAAGAAAAAAAATGTGTGTTGAAAACAGGTCGAACCTGAAGTGGTATAGGGTCTCCAGACCCTAGCTGCACTTTTCCAATTAAGGGTATACACTCCCTAATTGATGCTTTTCTTTACCAATTAAGGGTATACACTCCCTAGTTGATTTTCTTTTTCCGACATTGGTGCACACGCTCCCTAGTCGATGCCAATTAAGGGTATACACTCCCTAATTGATGTTCTGCTTTTCCAATTAAGATTATACACTCCCTAATTGATGTTTCACTTTTCCAATTAAGGGTATAGACTCCCTAATTGATGTCATGCTTTTCCAATTAAGGGTATACACTCCCTAATTGATGTTTCACTTTTCCAATTAAGGGTATAGACTCCCTAATTGATGTCATGCTTTTCCAATTAAGGGTATACACTCCCTAATTGATGTTTTACTTTTCCCATTAAGGGTATACACTCCCTAATTGATGCTTTTCTTTTCTAATTAAGGGTATACACTCCCTAATTAATTTTTCTTTCCCGACATGGGTGAACACGCTCCCTAGTCGATGCCAATTAGGGTATACACTCCCTAATTGATGATTTACTTTTCCAATTAAGGGTATACACTCCCTAATTGATGTATTACGTTTACAATTAAGGGTATACACTCCTTAATTGATGTTTTACTTTTCCAATTAAGGGTATACACTCTGTAATTGATGCTTTTCTTTTCCAATAAGGGTATACACTCCCTAATTGATGCTTTTCTTTTCCAATTAAGGGTATACACTCCCTAATTGATTTTCCTTGCCCGACATGGGTGCACACGCTCCCTAGTCGATGACAATTCATGGTATACACTCCCTAATTGATGTTTTGCTTTTCCAATTAAGGGTATGCACTCCCTAATTGTTGTTTTTCTTTTTCAATTAAGGGTATACACTCACTAATTGATGTTTTTCTTTTCCAATTAAGAGTATACACTCCCTAATTGATTTTCTTTCCCGGCATGGGTGCACACACTCCCTAGTCGATGCCAATTAAGGGTATACACTCCGTAATTTGTGTTTTACTTTTCCAATTAAGCGTATACACTCCCTAATTGATGTTTTACTTTTCCAATTAAGGGTATACACTCCTTAATTGATGTTTTACTTTTCCAATTAAGGGTTTACACTCCCTAATTGACGCTTTTCTTTTCCAATTAAGGGTATACACTCACTAATTGATATTTTTTCGAATTAAGGGTATACACTCCTTAATTGATTTTCTTTTTCCGACATGGGTGCACACGCTCCCTAGTCGATGCCAATTAAGGGTATATACTCCGTAATTAATGTTTTCCTTTTCCAATTAAGGGTACACACACCCTAATTGATGTTTTGCTTTTCCAATTAAGGGTATATACTCCCTAATTTATGCTTTTCTTTTCCAGCATAGGGTATACAATCCCTAGTTGATTTTATTTTGCCACCCCCAGTGGATCTTGCTTTGAGATATAGGGTATCCACGCCCTAGTCTGCAATAACTCCGGGCACTGCTCCCGGCTTTTTAACGCTTTCAATAACAAAATAGTGTAGATTTCCTTACAATAACTCACAAAATTTTCCTAGTGAAAACTGGGGCAGAAAATTTCGTTCGTTTGTTTTGATTTTGTGCAGGTTACATTTAGGACATTAGAACTCGAGACGACCAAAAGAAGAAGTTTGATCCAAAAAATAATTAAAAAAAAAGAGAGGAAAGAGAAGGTTAAATCCAACAGTGCAGAAATGGGGAAGGTATGGACTATTCAGGACGAGATCGAAGGCATCCGTCCAGTATATCCTGCTCTGATCCGAGGAACGATAAGACAAAACCAGCACCTGCAGCTTACAAGCATCAAGATCCATGTCAAAGTCAGCAAAACATCAAGACTCAAGACCAAGTCTTAGATAAGAATCTTGTAACTTAGCAGCTGATAGGTTTAGTTAGTCTTTCATTTTGTTACTTGGGTGTAATAAGGAGATCAACAGCAGTAACAGCAACAACCGCAGTGAAACCACAGTTACTCGGTAGTCCCAGCTACCAAAACTTCCAGAACTACACTGACTTGATTCCTTCATAGCCAAGGATATCTAGGCAACCTTTGAAGCAAGGTTCGGTCAAACTTTTCCGAAACGCTTCACAATGGAGCATATGAATAGGTAAAGTCGTTCATGACTGCTCACTTTGTCTTTGCCCGAAAACTTTTCGTGTTTCCGAGCAAAGAGGGACAGCTGTGAGCATGTGATTTTTTACCCATCATATACTCCTACAACATTCAATATGATAAATTAATTTTACAAATTTTTGTTGAATTTTAGTGATTAATTGTGAATCATTTGCACTTGCATATTCACAATTCGTCTTTCTAAAAATATTTAAAATCGCATAATTAGGTACACCATTATTGTCAAGAAATTGCCAATTTATTATTTGTAATGAATCGAAATAAATAACAACAAAAATGATGCTTCTTTGGCATAATGTAGATTTAAGGATTAATTGTTTGAACTTTAAATGATTAGAGATATTTAAACTAATTGATTTTACTTTTAATTAACTTATCAATTAATTAGGCAAAGACTAAATTAGAATTTATTACCACATTTTATTAAGTTTTAATTTAATTAATGTGATTAATTAGTTTGAATTGAGCTCAACATCGGACCTGGGCTAACTTGCCCAGGACCAAGAACCGTCTTTACACCCAGCCCATGAAATCCCAAACCCAGTCTGCCCAGCCCCAGTACTCAAAACGACCCCG
Source organism: Nicotiana knightiana (assembly GCA_005239525.1). Classification (NCBI taxonomy): domain Eukaryota; kingdom Viridiplantae; phylum Streptophyta; class Magnoliopsida; order Solanales; family Solanaceae; genus Nicotiana; species Nicotiana knightiana. Next base: position 81,138 of record ML398757.1, on the reverse strand, counting down.
TTTTAATTCATCCTTCATCCCAGTCGTTGGATCCTTTTGATCCAACGTTCCTAACTAACCACTCATTAAGTATATAAACGTCCAAACCTTACCCCCTACCCCATTTCCCTAAAGTCTAACACCCCACCCCCCCTATATGTCTCTCTCACCCCTCTCTCTTCAACTCACTGGAACCATAATTCCCCGTCGTCTCCCACCGTAGATCCACCGCCCCTCCGTCGTCATTCGCCGGCCGAAAATCGCCTTTGACGGCGGAGCATCACCAAACGACCCCTAATTTTTACCAGACCATCTACTCTTGCGCCTCAGTCACCTTCCACCCTCTATTTCACTAAAATCCCACCCAAAATCTTCCAATTTTAGATCTAAGATTCTGAAACCCTAGCTTTCCTATGCTCGTTGTTCAAGGACCTTCAACGACTCAGACCTTCATGAGTCAGTTGCTCTTGACAAAGATCAATTGATTCATGTGGGTTTGACTCGTTCTCAAACCCACCGGAGTCCGGCCAAACTCCGGCCAGCCGCCGGAATCCGGTCAATTTATTCCCACTTAACAAGATTCTTCCATTCTTCTTGTTATTTGTAAAATTGATCACCTAGGCTAGAATTTTGTCCCTACTTGTTTGAATCTAAAAACTGTTGGTCAAAACCTGTCTTCTTGTTTCTCTGTATATGTCTTGAACATGACAGCATGATTAACGTGTTTATTAACTTGAAATCCATTATTAATTTTGTCTAAATTCTATTCCATTGCTTTCCCATGCCTATTCATGTTCTTTTCGCTTAATTAATTCAAACTCATAACTTATTTCATGTTGATCATGTGTTAGTTCCCGTTAATTAGTAATAAAGGTTCCATGACAATCATGATAATCAGCGTAGTTTGATATATGCATTGTTTATGTGATTCCTTGCCTTGTTTGAATTAGATTATCTATTACGGCTGCTTTTGTTCATGTATCTGTTAGAATCTACTTCAAGCAGGACCATCTGGTTTGGCTAATTTGCTTCATGTTTTACTTGAGTATGTTATAATTAGGTTAATTACTTTAATCACCCAGTTAATTAAAGAACCACTTAATAGTATTGAATTAACTTAAGATTAACTTGATTAAGGGTAACCTCGTAAAAGACATCTTGATTTGTAGGTTAATCTAAATTGGTAACCTCTTAAGTAATTAACTAAATCCTAAAATCTACTTAAGATAATTAGTTTAGGGTTAATTGATTAAAATAAATCATTTAACCTAAGTTAAGACAGCTGAGTTGACTAACCTCAATTAAATTTAATTAAACTGATAATTAGTTAACTTAAACCTAGGTAACAAGTATGAAACCAACTCTAGGCACTTAATTAATTAACCTTTAACTAGTTAACTCAACCCTAGTTAAGAACAACTAATAGTTAACTAAAGAACATAACTAGGGTTAACTAACCAAAGTTTAAATAATAACCCAAGTGAGTTTAACCCTGATTAACCAATGGTAAATTCAGGGACTCCAAGGGGTAGATTAGGTAATGTAGACTTTGGAAATCAGATTTTTAAGGGTAGAAGGGTCTTTTAATAGGTATGAAGGTTCTAGAATAGGGGCAGTTGTCCCAAAGATAAGGTTGACAGCTGCCCTATGTACTATTTCAGCCTTTTGAATTGGGAATATACCAAACGATATCCCATTCCCAAATATCCTATAAATAGACCCCCCCCCCCCCCTTTAGGCTAAATAGATTTTTGAAACTATGAAAATTCACTCTACACTCTGAAACTGCCTCTTTAAATACTGAACACTGGAAACGAAAGAAAAGAAAAAATCAGAATAGTTCTTTATTGAAAATATCCAAAACAAATCAGTAGAAAGAAATCTGGTTTCTCAAGAACTCTTCAAGGTTATCTGTGGGTCTTCTCAGTTGGTGGTTTTCTCTAATTTGCTTCTGATTTTTCTGAAATTCATCTGGTTTGGGTTGTGGAGCTGGGGTTAGTTTTCTGTTGTTGTTTGCTGCTGCTGAATCCTCCTTCTTTTTGCTGATTATTGTTCCTACTTGACCTTTATTTGGTCAAGCCCTTTTGTTGTTTTTCTATTTAAAATGTATGTATCAGCTCATTTATTCTTAATGAAACTCTTGGATTGTAATTTTCATCTTCTACTCACTATATGAACTAGTTATTCTTGATAAACGAAGTTGCTTCTTCTGTTTTTATGTACATGTGATTGTGTAAATTTTCATTAACATGATAATGAATCTGTGAGTGTGACAAATATCATTTTGATGTCAGTATGGCTCTTGTTGGGTATATGTTGTTTGCTTCAAATTATATGTACACAAATATGTTTAATACTCATAGTTCTATATTAGAAAATAATTTGCACTAGGCTGTTGAATCTAACCTTCTCTATGGTCAGATTCTTCCTATAAGAGTGCAAAAATATGCTTTTGATTGATTCTCCTTGATCAATGAAGGGATTCAACAAGCAAGACTCTAGATATCTAGATATTCTTATGGAATAGCACTAGGGTAGATGTGTTTGACCCTCTATAATGGTCAAGTTCACCCCATATTAAGTTCTTAAAACAGTAGCTTATCACCCTTTAAGGGTATGAAATGAGCAATCAACAAAGGCTGTAAAATAGTGAATCTGAACCCTTCAAGTGGTTAGGTTCATTCTTTAAGAAATGCCTAAAAAATCAAAATCACATAACAATTATGAGTTGAATAGGACATTTATGGAGTTTAATCTGACCCCTTTCTATGGTCAGATCAATCCATAAAAGGAAAGAACCTACTCTGTCAAAAATGGTGTAAGAACATCATCAAGGTTGAGTGAAACCTCTTTCATGGTATGACTCATCCTACGAATGCTTGAAAGTCTATTGTTACAACTGTCCAAATAGCAATTTTTGGACTTATAGTTTAAGATGCTCTTATATGTGTTCTCTTGGTCATTAAAGAGACTCAGTAAGTAAGTATCCATAGAGATCTAAACTTAGGGTAATGTTGGCATTATGGGATTAAAAGTCTAACCCATTCATGGTCAGATTCACCCTATAATAATGCATAAACATTTATAGAATAGTTAGATTTTCATTACAAAAGGTATTAAGACAGGAATCTGAACCCATAAATGGTCAGATTCATGCCTTAAGAAATGCCTAAGAGTAGTTAACTCACTGTATAAATTCAGGCTGTAATCTGTTGAATGATTAAAGGGTTGATGGGTTTGCATCCTCGGAGCTGAACCTGACCTCTTTATGGTCAGATTCATGCCAAGAAGAGTGCACAAAAGTAGGTTTTGTCCTTTAGAATTGACACTATTGCATGATTAGGATTAAACCTAACCCAATAATAGTCATGTTGCCTTACGACATTGCTAGAACACGTTTTTAAGTTATTCGTCTGGTGATTAAGAAAATAGACAGAAAAATATAGATTTCAAAGCCTCTGAAGGTCGGCTCGCGTAGGAGCAGTGTTGTTCTCTCTTTATTTTGTTACTTATTATTTTCATTTTAGGAAATTGTATTTCATAGTGAAATGATAATATAATAATATAATTTTTTTATATATATATTTTTTAGTTGTAAATATGGACTGGATACTGTAAACTATTATTTCAGTTTTCTTACTTTTCTTGCTAAATCCAGAATTGGGCCAGCTTGATGAAACAACCCATTAAGGCTTTAATCAAGTTTAACTCCTTCGGCTATCGGGCCATGATGGAGTAGACGGGCCCAAGGATTAGAGTTATCTGCTTTAAAAAGTAGTATGGTAAGAGTAGACGTTCAATTAAAAGTATGAATTTATATCCGAATTAGTCTATATGAAAATCTCCCTGTAAATATCTGCTAGAATTTTGGAATCATGTTATTTCAGATTCTGTAACTTTCAATATGAATAGAAATTGGTGATCCAAAATATTTTTAACTTATCTCACATTCTTTAAATTTTTCGAAATAGATGTATGAATATTTGTCCCTTTAAAATACGTATAAATCCCGATTTTAGATCTATGTTTAGGTTGTCTAAAAATGGACCAAAACTTCTAAGGGTGAACTGGTAAAATCTGTTTGTGTCGTGCTATTCTTTCAAGATTGCAAAGTTCTCATAAAGAACAATAGATAGTTCTAGCTTACCAATTCAAGGCCAAAAAGCAGTAAATAAGGTGTTTGTATGCTTATAGGTGTATGCATGAATGAATATTTATTTTGACTGCCATATTTTTTATTATTCACCAAACTAGAAAGTAAAGACCCTTAAGACTTAACTGAATTTCCTAAACTGGTGGCCTTCCTACAAACCAGCCACAATTAGGATTGACCAAAAGAGTTGAAACAATTTGGGGCTAAAATATGTCCATAGCCCGAAACCTGCTGTCCTTAGACTAATGAATATCATTTTAGGCGATCTTCTAGGTAGAATGAAACCTTTAGTTTGAAATTTGATAAAATTGAATATTATCTCAAATTACCATAAACTACACTCGGGAGTGGAAACTCAAGCCCCCGACCCTCAACTCTAAACAACTGATAAAACGCATATAGTAACCACGGGTGCATTTCATGTGACGTGTTTGCCATGTGCTCAAAGACAACAAGTATACACCATCGTAACTTGTACAAGATAAATCCATAAACGCCCTAATTGATTTTAAAACTAAAATACTCCTTCAAATAGGAAACATAAGGAATAGTCGAATATCGCCTCAAATGGGCATCATAAAACCGTCACGACCATAGTCTTGACTACGTAATCTACACTCGGGCGCGACAACTCATGTCCCCGACTTCAAACTTCGAACTATATTAAAATCACGTATTGCAATTGTGGGTGCATTTCATGTGGCATAATTGTAACACGTCCAAAAGCAGACAAGTGCACGTCCTCGTGACTTATTTTTCAAGATAAATTCATAAATATTAAAATTGGCTAAAGTTAAAAAGGCTAAATGCACAATAGGCAAAATACGTAAATAATCAGACAATTTAGGCCAAATAATAAAGGTTAAGCGACCGTGCTAGAACCACGGAACTCGGGAATGCCTAACACCTTCTCCCGGGTTAACAGAATTTCTTACTCGGATTTCTGGTCGCTGACAAAAATCAAACAGAGTCAAAATTCCTTGGTTTGGGATTTTAAAAATAGACGCCCAGAGCATCGTCAAAAACCCGGGTGACAACTCTGAAAAATAATGATAAATTTCAAAACCGAATAATATCAATTTAATTGGAAAAACTCTCTTATTACCCCTTCATTAATCCGGAGCAGTGAAAAAGAAAGTGTGTCAATAACCAATTGAAAATATTAAGCTTCAGCTTTGGTGTTGCTTTCATGCATTAGACCGACAGCTATTAGGAGATAATGAAGAAGTGTATACTTTCATGTTATTAAGACATATATATATAGACATTAAAGAGAATTAATCCAACTGAACATACATTAATTATTGGAAAATCGACTTAACTGCAATTATGTCCAAATTAATGGAAGATCAGAACCTAACATGTGTGAACTTTTTAGATGATTATTTACTTTTCCTCTGGTTCAACTTTCAATTTATCAATTAATTGAAACTTTTGACTGGTGTGACATCCTTCTCATTTGTATTTTTAGGAACCTAATCTAACACGTGGCAAATGTTTAAGTACTATCATTATAGTGATAGATGAATGGATTGTTCGGTTTACGAAGGGGTTATGAAAGCATTATAATTACAAGAATTGTGATACAACCTGAACAATAATATAGGAATTAGTGTATACTCAATAGTAGCACATGAATTCTTATGTGTGGAATAGCTTATGAATATGGGATTTTTACACAAATAACTCCGCCTACATTTGTTGTTTATTTTTTTGAATCGATATAAATAAATAATACACGTTATATATGAATTATATATAGGTATAAATTCACATAGAGCGTGTTGAATCGTATTGAATGCTTGAACACCCATTAACTCTGATACGAACTATATTGTTGAAAGTTTCAACGCTTATTGTTGAAAGTTAGCATTTTAAAAGCTTGAGTAAAAGCTGACTTTGGTGTTATCGATGTCCTTTTGAGATTCGAGCCTTGAAATATGTTCGAATTGTGATATATAGCTTGTGCGTAAAATTTGGCATCATTCCGAGTTGTCTAAGTATATTTCGTCGTATTCGGAGTTGATTGAAATGAGTTTGAAGATTAGAAGTTTATTAATTTGGCTTTGTGGTGCGATTCTCGGTCCGGTGTAATTTTATGTGTTCCGAGGCTTTGAGTAAAAACAAGAAGAAGATGAATCTTCGGCTATGGTGTTGCTTTCATCTATAGACTAGCAGCTATTTTCTCTGTTCACTTTTAATTATCTATTATGAACTTTGCACGTCTCTTAATAAATAATAAATGAAATATATAATTTACCATGATACACATATTAATTGATGCATATTTTTGATGAATTTGAGAAAATAATTTGAAATAAGCAATTAATATTATGGGTATAACAGGAAAAAAGAAATTATATTCTCTTGATATGCTAAAAGTGACAAGTAAAAGTAAAAATTTATTTTTAGAATACTGGACAAGTATAACTGAACGGAGGGGGTATTAGGAGATAATAATGATGAAGTGTATACTAATCATATTATTAAGACATGCTCCCTCCGTTCACTTTTACTTGTTCACTATAAACTTTACACATCCCTTAAGAAATAATAAAGGGGTGATAGCTATGAAAAGACAAATTGCCAATCTTTTTTTTCATCTCGGGAGAAATACGATCGAAAGGAGCTAGTTCATACTATGATACACATATTAATTGATGCATATTATTTTTAATGGATTTGAGAAAGTGATTTGAAATGAGTAATTAATACTTTGGGTATAACAGGAAAAAGAAATTGTCTTCTCTCGATATGCTAAAAGTGACAAGTATAGATAGAAATCTATTTGTAGAATACTGGACAAGTAAAAGTGAACGGAAAGAGTAACCATTCAAGAGAATTATCCAACTGAACATACATCAATTATTGGAAAATCGACTTAACTGCAGTTCTGTCCAAATTAATGTAAGATCAGAATGCTTTTCCTCTAACTCAACTTGCAATTTATCAATTAATTGAAAATTTTGACTGGTGCGACATCCTTCTCATCTATATTTTTAGGAACCTAATCTAACACGTGTCAAATGCTTAAGTACTATCATAATAGTGATAGATGAATGGATCCTTCGGTTTGCGAAGTGGTTATGAAAGCATTATTTATTATACAATAATATGAATAATAGTATAGGAATTAATATACATTGAATAGTAACACATGAATTCTTATGTGTGAAATAGCGTATGAATATGGTTTCTGTCACAATAGCCCCGACTAAACTCACTATCTACTTTTTCTAATTAGTATATTTACATATTATGCATGAATTAGAGCGTGCCAGGTGCTCGAGTCGAACCAAATGTCTTATGAGTGCAATGGTTGGGAGCTGAATATAAGGTCGGTGGAAAATGTAGTAGTTGTGATTCTCGTGAATTTCTCTTTTCGACAATTCAAATTCTTTCTTCTTTTTCTTCTTATACTTCTTTTTTAATGATATTCCTCTTATTTTGCCGACTTCTCCTTTTAGCTTTTCACTTTCCCTTTCCTTGTGAATAAAGTGGATTGATGAAAAAAAGACATGACACGTAGATCATCAACAAAGTAATAAGTAGTAAATTGTAGATTAAAAGAATTAAAAAGGCACGAGCAGAATATTCCTAGTGTTTCGTCAGAAAAAGTACCGGTCCTGACAGCTAGAACAGAAGAAATAGCTACGAGATGGATGAAGACCGTAGAAGTGGAAGGTTCATGAATCTGTTATAAATAAGGAAGAAAAATCGGCATTGATTGTGGTTATGGGAAATCCTCAGTTATTAATGCCACAGTTACAATTAAATATGATAACAGGCAATCACGGCGATTAATGCCATTAACAAGCCAAAATTAAGTAGGTAAACTGTTATAACTATGTACCCTTATATAAGGACCCGATCCACATTTGTAATAAACATCAGAATTTTGATCAATATATACATTCAGTCATTTACTTTATTCAAAGTGTTCAAACATCAATTCTGGGAGAGATTAGCGATCTACTTTAAGCTTTCTTTCCTTGCCAATTATTTCCATTAATCGTTTTATTCTTCGAATTACCAAGAAAGTGAAGTAATTTTGTTATCAGTAACTCGATTTCTTCTTGATATTAACTTTAACCGAGAAATTTATTTTTGGGTTAAACAAATTGGTTCCGCTACAGGGAATCTGATAATCTGTTCACTTTCCAAATTTCATTTTTAGCAACAAAATATGTCTACTACTAACGAGAACAGCCAGCAGAATCAACAAGGTGGAACTCTATCACATCACTGTAACAACCCAATCGGTCATTTTGAGCATTTGCACTTTGCTCGGTGACTTGAGGGCATGAGTATCTCTATATGATGTATTACGACTTGTGTGTGTTGTCGGTTTCGGCTTTCGGGTGATCCAAAATTTGTTTGGAATAATGAATTTCATTGTTGAAGCTTTAGATGGAAGAGTTGACCAAGTTCGACTTTTATGTGCTTGACCCTGAATCAGAGTTTTAGTGGTTCTGTTAGGTCCAGATGGTGATTTTAGATTTGGGCGTATGTCCGAATTTGCATTTGGATATTTCTAGAAGGTTTCCGCACTATTCGGCGAAAGTTGAAATTATGAAGGCTTAAAATGTTCAAAAGGTTGATTGAGAGTTGACTTTGAGGATATCGGGCTCGGACTGTATTTTCGGGAATTTAAATAGCTTCGTTATATCATCTGGAACTTGTGTGCAAAATTTGAGTTCATTCTAAGCTGATTTGATATGATTCGACGCGAGTTGCAGAAGTTGAAAATTTAAACGTTATTTAAGTTCGATTTGAGGTGCAATTCATAGTTTTGACGTTATTTGATGTGATTTGAGGCCTAAAGCAGGTCCGCGTTATGTTATAGAACGTGTTGGTATGTTTCAACGGGGTCTCGGTGGCCTCGGGTGTGTTCCATATGGACTGCAAGCCATTTTCTTTCAGTTTTTGACTGCTGATTTCTGTCACCTGGTATTTTTCATCGCGTTCGCGCCTTTTTTTATGTGTTCGCGTAGTGTTATGGTGGTGTCAGGTACTTTGTTCTTTGCGATTGTGAAGAGGCGATCGCGTTCGCAAAAGGTTTCTTGGAGCTCAGAGATTTTATTCATCGCGGACGCGATCGTGGACACGCGTTCGCGATGCTTTAGTTGTCCACGTTTGCACCTGTCTATTTGCACTCGCGTAGTGGAGCTGGGAGCTGGTGGAATTTTACTGTCACGACCCAAGTTCTCCTCCGTTGGGTATCGTGATGTCACCTAGTATTAAGGACTAGGTAAGTCTAACATATACTGAATAACAATAATAATAAAGGAAATGAACCGTCTTGATGTAGAAATCTTTATAAAATTTACAATTTCACAAAATCGGGAGTACAAGTCATAAGCTCTACAGAGTTTGCTACAACTTCTAAATACAATTATTTGGAAATGAGTAAAAACATCTTAATACAAAGTAAGAAGGTGACTCTGAAGCCTGCGACGCAATGACAGGTTTACCTTGAGTCTCCTCAGCAAGGTTCTGCACAACTACTAACGATCAATACCTGGATCTACACAAAAATGTACAGAAGTGTAGTATGAGCACACCATAGCGGTGCCCAGTAAGTATCAAGTCTAACCTCGGTGAAGTAGTGACGAGGACTAGTCAAGACACCCACTGGTCTAATAAAATGAACAAGCATAAGTTTAGGAATGACAGAACATGGAATCTATCTAATGACTACACGCAATGGCTAACAACATAGCAATTAAAATAAGGAAGGAAAACAACAAGAAATAGCGGAACACCATAATAAGACACAGAAGGATGGACGGGAACACAACCCAAATTCGAAAATCACAATACAATAAGGGCAAATTGTAACTCAGCACTGCAATAGTTTCCATATCAAGCCTTAGCCAACAACCCCAATAAAACAGTCAAACCCTTCAAGTGTAATCTTTCACCCGTAAGTTCTAAATTGAGGTCTTTAAAATAAAATCCTTTCCAATGGGAAATTCTTTTGAAATATACTTCCTTCAAATATAAACTTTTCAATAAATATCCTTCAAACATAGTTCTTCCAAGATAATTACTTTTCAAATATAAACTTTCCAAATAAATGTCCTTCGAACACAGCTCTTTCAAGATAAATGCTTTTCAAATATACCTTTCAAATAAATATCTTTTAAACATAGTTTCTTCAAGATAAATGCTTTTCAAATATACTTTTCAAATAAATATCTTTCAAACATAGTTCTTCAAGATAAAGGTTCGTTTTCAAAAATACTTTTCAAATGAATATTCTTCAAATAGAGTTCCTTCAAAATAGATACTTTTCAAATACCACTCTTCAATTAAATATCCTTCGAGTATAGGTTACCCTGTGACACCGAAGCATAGAGGATTAACAGCTCTGAACACATATATATCAACAGGAGAATCTACCGGGATCCCGTCCCGTAGTCCCAAATTTATTATGCAGTACAGGGGGATCTCCCGGAATATGTCTGTAGTCCCAAAATAAATATGCAGTGCTGGAGGATCTCCCGGAATATGTCCGTAGTCCCAAAATAAATATGCAGTACAGGGAGATCTCCTGGAATATGTTCGTAGTCCCAAAATAAATATGCAGTGCTGGGGTATCTCCCGGAATATGTTCAGTAGTCCCAATTTAAATTGTAGCACGACCAACAGAGATAAAAGCTATAGCACGACAGAAACCTCGTACATCACCACATCAAGTACAAAAACAACAATGACAGTAGTGCAATGTAAGGCAAGTAAATCAACTCAAGGATTTTATATCACAAAGAACGGTAAAGCTCATTCACAAGAAATAACCATAGTAAAGAATGCTAGGCGCAAGGAGAACAACTTAACAAGAGTAAAGAAAATAATGTAGCAACGATTCCACAATATTCAAGTCAACAATAAGAAGCCAACACGAGTCAAATAATCCCAAATAAAGGCAAGTCATCTAAGTAGAGGTTATCTAAACTCCTTTTGAGGTTGGGCAGTTACGAAAGATTTTAACAATTCAATTAGGAATAAGCAGCAAAAGATAATCGTAACTTCAATTAAGGCAAAACAATTATAGGATGAGATAATAATAATTTCAGTTAGAGATAGGCAGTTTATGAAAATATCACGATGATAGTAGAGGTAAAATTTGCAGTTAAGTCAAATAAGCTTCAATTAGACAGTAAGAGCGAATCCTAAGGAAATTATCTTTAATTAAAGCATGTAGAAGTGAAACTAGCAAGTAGGAACCCAAATATAAGGACCTAAGAACCCTAGAGGCCAGCTTCCCATAATTAAGTCTGAGCACGCACTCGTCACCTCACGTACATGGACTACAATCAACATAGAAGACTCAAATCCTAAGGGGTAATTCCACACATAAGGTTAGGCAAGATACTTACCTCAATTCGGCCAATTCAATACTCAATTTAGTGTTCCTTTACCAATTCACCAACGCTCAGCCCAATCTAGCTAAAGAAGACTTAAATACATCAAACAATACAAGAGAAGATAATTTCAATTAAAAAAACTATGATCCTTATACAATTTGCAAAAATTCAACAAAAGTCAACTCCCAGGGCGCGCACCTCAGAACCCGACAAAATTTACAAAACCCGAACACCCATTGAATTACGAGTCCAACCATACTAGTTTCAGTCAAATCCGACTCCGAATCGATATTCAAAACCCAAAATTTACTTTATGAAATTTAGACAAAACCCCCAAATTTCACTTTGAAATCATCAATCAAATGCCTAAAACGAAGATGGATTTATGAAATATAACCAAAATCGAGTATAGAATACTTACCCCAATTCATATAGTGAAAATCACCTCCAAAAATTATTCAAATTCGAGCTCCCCAGCTCAAAATATGACCAAATGAATAAACTTTCGATATTTAGTATTTTTGCGCAGCTATTCTTCCTTGTTTTGCATGCCAAACGATACCAAAATTCGCTTTTGATGCCTCCAATGGATTCCGTATGAAATTTTAGTCAAGTTAGGCTTTTGAATCACTCCATCTGACCTTATAATGAAAGAGATATGTTGGTTTTAATATTTGAAAATAGTCCAGATTCTTAAATACGAAGTCAGTGGCAATTTCATAATTAATCTGAAAATTCTGGCAGCCCAATTCTTAGTAAAATGACCATAAAATCCTCATACGATGTCCAAATTTGATGATTCTTTTTGCTATGGCTCCTTAATTACGATACGGATCTAGTTCTTCAATCAAAACAGAAATCGTAGCTCACTTGTTTAATAGGGTACCATTTGTGCTTGAAGAAACAACGTCAAAACATAAGAAAAACAAGCACAACACAACCCAAACCTATCTGAAACTCACCCATATGAACATACCAAAAAGTCCCATAACAAAATACGGACCTACTCGAGGCCTTAAATCTGTAACGACCCGGCCGGTCGTTCTGAGAGTTAGCCCTATTTTTTTCCCATTTCTGCTTCATTCTTGTTTGGTTCAGCTCTTTTGTGTTGAGTTGGGTTGATTGGTTCGGGTTCGGAGTGGTTATGGTGAGAAATAAGACACTTAGTCTCTTACGTTGGAGGTTTAATGGGATTGGCTTATAGGTAATTGATCTCGGAATATGGTTTATGTGGATCGGATAACTTCATTAGGTGATTTGGGACTTAGGAGTGTGTTCGGAATGTCATTCGGAGGTCCGGAGTTGAATTAGGCTTGAATTGGCGAAATTGGAGTTTTGGCGATTTCTTGTCAGTAGTAGAAAATTAGCTATCGGGGTTGGAATGGGATTTCGAAAGTTAGAACAGGTCTGTAGTGTCATTTGGGAAGTGTGTGCAAATTTTTAGGTCATTCGGATGTGGTTTGGATGGTTTCGGCACCGTTGGCGAATTTCGGAAGGTTAGAAATCCTTAGGCTTGAATTATGGATCTATTTGGTGTTTTGATGTTGTCTTGAGTGTTCCAAGGGTTCGACTAAGTTCGGGTGATCATATATGACTTATGGGTTCCATTGGTTGTGGTCCCAAGGGCCTCGGGGTGAGTTTGGATGGTTGACGGATGAGTTTTTGGCATTAGAGTGTGCTGGTGTGATTCTGTTCTGTGATTCCGCAGATGCGGACGAGTGGCCGTAGGTGCGGTCACCGCAGGTACAGATTAGTCATCGCAGGTGCGACGTTTGGGTTGGTTGAGGTTCATCGCAGATGCGGAGATGTTACCGCACCTGCGAGCTCACAGTTACGGCTGTTTGGACGCATGTGCGGATAAAGGGAAAATTAATGGGAATCGCATATGCGCACCTAGGACCGTAGGTGCGGGTCCGCAAGTGCGATAAACAGGCTACAGATGTGGCAATCGCTGGGCAGGTCATATAAATAGATGCCTTTGCAAATTTTGGCTTATTTCATCAATTTTTCATGCGGCTTGGAGCTTGTGGGAGCAATTTGAAGAGAGAATTCAAGGGAATTTCGTGGAGGTAAGATTCTTGGACCTAAAACTCATTTCTATGGTGATATTTGACTGATTAAACACGAAATTTATGGAAATTAGTGGTTAAAATTGGGGGTTTAGGGCTTGAAATTGGAGAGTTTAGATTGGGGATTTGAGGGGTCATTTGGGGTCCGATTTTGATGTATTTGGTATGCATGAACTCGTGAGAGCGTAAGGATTCTAGTTTCGTGACTTTTATCAAAATACGAGATGTAGGCCTCGGGGTCGGGTTTGGTCAATTTCAAGATTTTTTTATGTAAATTAGATATTTTCGAGTGGGCTTTGTCCCTTTAGCATATTTTGATGATATGAATTTGTTTTTAATAGATTCGAAGTGTGTTGAGGCCGACTTGAGGGGTAAAGGCATCGTAGAGTAGTTTTCTTCCGGTTTGAGGTAAGTAATGAACGTAAATCTAAACCTGAGGGTATGAAACCCCGGTATTTCGTATTATTTTAATAAATGAGGTGACACACATGCTAGGTGACGGGCGTGTGGGCGTGCACCAGTAGGGATTATGACTGGGTCCGTCCCGTGGTGACTATTAAGTCACGTATTGGATTTGAAATCATATGATGCTCCGTATTTTAGAGGTTTATACTGTATTTTTGAGTTGTATGCCATGTTTGGGGCCTTGTTCCGACCTGTATGGACCCTCAGGGGTGTTTTACTGCTATTCTCACACTTTTTTGATAGAAAATATATTCTCAGTCATGATTTATACTTGTTCATTGATCATTCATGTTTATCACCTTGTTTTCAAACAAATGAAAGATATTTTGGGCTGAGTCACTATGATTTGTGGTGAGTTGCCCTAGTGGCTTGTGAGGTGATGACTGAGCGAGGCCAAGAGCCGGATTTGTGAGGATAGTGATGGATCGGGTTGCACGCCGCATCATTATATACATATAGGTATATATTAGATCGGGCTGCACACCACAGCGAATAATATATTGGATCGGGTTGCACGTCGCGGTGATAGATATATTGGATCAGGCTGCACGACTCAACGATATATATATTGGATCGGGCTGCACGCCGCAGCAATATAGCGCTTGGGCTGAAGGAGCCCCTCCGGAGTCTGTACATCCCTAGTGAGCGAGTTCACTATTTGAGTATGAGTGCTGAGTGTGAGTGTTGTTTGACGAGAGATGAGTCACGAGTGACTGAGAGGCTTGCCCGAGAGGCTTTATTTGTGAGTGACACCGTGCCCGAGGGGCTTATTTGCTATGAAACTACTGTTTTCATTCTTCTTTACATTTTGCCTCTAAACAATAAATGTTGAACCAATGTTTTATATGAGATTTGAAAAGGGAAACTGGAGTTTTATGAAACTTTTGGAACGTAGATTCCTGACTTGATTTATTGATTTTTCACTGATCTCTACATGATTTTTTTAAAGCTCGTCACTGCACTCAAGTCCTAATTTATATTTGTTACTTACTGAGTTGGTGTACTCACGTTACTCCCTGCACCTTGTGTGCAGATCCAGGTGCCCGGATTTAGTGAGATTCGACTGATCTCAGTGGAGCTTGTCGGAGACTGTAGGTACCTGCACAACGTTCGCAACCCTACCCTTCTCCATCTCATTTTGTCGCTATTTATATTTTTCCTAGCCTTGATTTATTAAGGAAAGATCGTGTCAGATTTTGTGTCTATTTAGTTGCTCATGACTATTGACTCCGGGTTTTGGGGATTCTATTCAGATGTTTTCATTTCTTATCCGCATTTGTGAAATATTAAAATCGTAAGATTTTGATAAATTGTGTTATTGTTATAAATGGAAAGTTCCTTGTATTATGTTCAGTAAATTTGCTAGCCTAGTACCACGATAGGCGCCATCACGACCAGTGTAGATTTGGGGTCGTGACAAGTTGGTATCAGAGCCTAGGTTACATAGGACTCACCGGTCATGAGCAGGTTCAGTAGAGTCTTGCGGATCCGTACGGAGACGTCTGTACTTATCTTTGACAAGCTGTAGAACCCTTTGGAAAAATCTCACATTTCTTGAATTCTTGTCGTGTGAATCTATTGATTCTGGCAACTAAACTTCTAGTGTTTCATTCTCTCACAGATGGTGAGGAAATGCGATTTTGGTGAGGGTGATCAGCCACCAGTGGGACCCATGAGGGGTCGAGGCCATGGTAGAGGTAGAGGTGCAGCCCGCGCAGCTGTCGGGCAGTACCCATAGGCCCGCCTATTGTTCCAGATCAGGTCCCAGCCACAGATACTCCAGTGGGACCAGACCAGGCACCAGCTGTGCCTATTGTTATTCCGGGCCTTCAAGAGACCTTAGCCCAGATTCTGACTGCATGGACCAGTCATGCTCAGGAAGTCACTATTTCTACTTCAGCCGCTACTTCTCAGGTCGGGGGAGGCACTCAGACTCCAGCTGCCCCTACACCTAAGAAGGTTATTCAGGGGCTTCAGACCCCAGAGGCAGTTCCAGTCAGCCAGTTGCACCGGCCTAGGATTTTGTGGTTCCAGTTATGGCGGACAACGAGCAGCGCAGGTTGGAGAGATTTGAGAGGCTTCGGCCTCCGACTTTCAGTAGTGCTGAGGGCGAGTATGCCCAGGGTTTCTTGGACAAGTGTCAGAGGATGCTTCGTACGGCAAGGATACTGGAGACCAGTGGGGTCTCGTTTACTACTTTCCAGTTCTCAGGAGCTACATTTACTTGGTGGGAGGCTTATGAGATGTGTAGGCCCGTTGGCGCAACGCCCCTTTCTTGGAAGCAATTTTCCACTCTCTTCTTAGAGAAGTATTTTCCACAGTCCCGCGGAGAGGAGCTGTGCAAGCAGTTTGAGCAGCTGCAACAGGGTGATATGACGGTGTCTTAGTACAAGATGAGGTTTTCAGAGCTTACCCGTCATGCTATTTGGTTAGTCCCTATAGAGAGAGATAGGATGGGGAGATTTGTGGATGGCCTCTCGTATCAGCTTCGTATTCTTATGACCAGAGAGAGGGTATCGGGTGTTGCTTTTGAGAAGGTTGTTGATGTTACCCAAGAGACTGAGTCGGTTCGTCGCCAGGAGCGAGATGAGAGGGAGGTCAAGAGGCCTCGAGGATCAGGTAGATTTGGTGGTGTTCCTTCAGGGGGCAGTTCCAGCACGACAGGGACCATCCATTCAGGCAGGCTCAGTCAGGTCGCTCAAGTTATCGTGCGGGATCCGCTGGTCGTGGTCTTCATAGTTCTCATCAAGGGAATCCATTATTCAGTGCTTTTTCAGCCCAGAGTTCATCTCGAGCACCATCGGTTCAGGGCTTATCTATGTCTGATTCTTCCAGAGGTTATCCTAGTACTAAGGCTTCCCTTCAGTCCTCGTCTCCAGCACCGGGGAGTTGTTACGAGTGTGGAGAATTTGGGTACATGAGGAGGCAGTGTCCTCGTTTTCTTGGGGGTGCATCTCAGTAGAGGGGTCAGCCCTCGACATCAGCTCCAATTACTTCACCACCCGTTCAGGCAACGAAGGGTGGGGGTCAGGTAGCTAGAGGCCGCCCTAGAGGGGAAGGTTGATCCGGTGGAGGTCAGGCCCATTTTTATGCACTCCCAGCCAGGCCAGATGCTATGGCCTCAGATGCAGTGATCACAAGTATTTTTTCAGTTTGTCACCGAGATGCTTCGGTCTTATTTGATCCTGGTTCCATGCATTCCTATGTTTCATCATATTTTGCGCACTTTCTGGATATGCCACACGAGTTCTTAGTCACATCTGTTCTTGTGTCGACTCTGGTGAGCGATACTATTGTTGTGGACCGAGTGTATCGGTCATGTGTTATATCTATTGGGGATCTGGAGACCCGAGTGGATATGTTATTGTTTAGCATGGTTGACTTGGATGTGATATTGGGCATGGATTGTCTATGTCTGTGTCATGTTGTTCTAGATTGTCACGCTAAGGCCGTGACCTTAGCGATGCCGGGATGTCCGAAAATCGAGTGGAGAGGTTCTATTGATTATGTGCCTGGTAGGGTGATTTTGTCACGACCCCAAATCATAAAGTGGCTGTGATGGTTCCTATCGTGGAACTAGGCTAGCCAATAACCACATGTTCACAATTTCTTTCAAAATCCAAGCATTTCATAAATATACAGAGTTTTCTAAATAAAGTAGGCCAATAAACAGTGCCACCAACCCCAAAACCTGGAGCCAACAAGTCATGAGCATCTAGAAGAATAATCCAAAATATAGTATTATAATACAAAACCTCCGAATGAAATCTATATACAACAAGAAGGGGAAAACAGAGAAGTTGTGGACGCTGAACAACTACCACTATATCCCGCAATCCGGCTCCGCGCGGAATAAATGGCTAATGCTCGGTATCTGTACCTGAATCTGCACACAGAGGTGCAGGGAGTAATGTGAGTACGCCAACTCAGTAGTAATGAAAATAAATCAAGTCTAAGCGGCAAGGAAACACATAAAATCAATTCCATCAAAACACAGTATACACAGCCTTACTTTCCAATAGTATAACATAGATATATGAAATCATCATGCCTTAAAACTAACTTCAGAAAAATCCTTTGAAGAATGTATATTTTCAACAACTTCAAACCGAAAGATTTAGTATGAAAATAAATGAATCATATAGAGGCCCCTCGGGCAAAACATATTTCATAAGCTCAGAGTGAAAGTAGTAAAATCATAAGTAGCCCCTCGGGCAAAACATGTATCATAATCAGCCCCTCGGCCATGCCTCACAGTCACTCATAACCAGCCCCCAGGGCATACCTCACCATCACTCGTAATCAGTCCTTCAGCACCTCACAGTCACTCATGCCTCCTAATCACTCGTCACTCGGCACTTGGCACTCTGTGAGCTCACTAGGGGTGTGTACAAACTGCGAACGGGCTCTTTCAGCCCAAGCGCTAATATCACTCAGCACCTCACCATCACTCAGAACCTCACAATCAGGCCCTCGGCCTCATTCAGCAGAACCACTCAATAGGCCCCTCGGGCGAATCAGTAAAACAGGGTACTCGACCCAAAACATCATTTTAAATCTCAAAGTGATGTAAATCAGGCTGAGTTTCGAAAACAGTAAGCACGATGTGGCTGAGTGAAATCATCAATACATAGTGAGGTAAAACAACAGTAAAAAGCCTACAAAGGGTCTAAACAGATCGGCACGAGACCACAAACACAGCTTATAGCCCAAATATTTCAACAATCTTTAGAATATGATTTAACATAAGGTTTTGAGTAAAAATATGCAACTCATCAGTTGCCGCGGAGAGGACCTAGTCCAATCCAAAAAGCAGTACACGCCACATACTCGTCATCCGACATGTGCGCCATTCTAAAATCAGTGAGAAAATATGTAGTCCGGGATTCCATACCCTCTGGACAAGATTTATAACCATTACTTACCTCTACCGGGCCACAACACTAGTCCGCAATCTAGCCAAAACCACTTTTAATATCATTAATATATACCAAAGGAACACAACCCAATAAAAACTATCAAATTATACAAGAATCTCGAAATTCGGCCAAACCCGAGCCCCAGGCCCGTGCCTCGAAATTCGATAATTTTTACATCACTAGAAACCTCGTCCTCACACGATTCTACTAATACAAAAATCATCACAATTGGATCACAATTGCCTGCCCAAAACCACAAAAGAAATTCCAATTCTCCACCCCTTATTCCCAACCTTTTTCCTACTTAAATCCTTCAATTTTCAAGCGTAATCCGAACAAAACAGCATAGAAACGATGTTAATAACCAGAGAACTTACCTTCACTGAAGAATCACGAGTTCCCTTCTTCAAATTTCCTTCAAAGAACTCCTCATGCATGCAAAAATGGTGAAAATGAGGGAATTTTCATGGAGGCCCTTTTTATACTGTTTCTGCCAGCATTTCTGCACCTGTGGACATTTAGTCGCACCTGCGGTCCTAGGTGCACGCACCTGCGAAATCCCACTTAATGGACCAATTCTGCACCTGCGGCCATCCTCTGCACCTGCGGCTTCACAGGTGCGGCCAAAACTTCGCACCTGCGCACTGCCCATCGCACCTGCAACATCGCACATGCGGCTACCTATCCGCAGGTGCGGCCAACATCAGAAATCACACCAGCAGCTATTTCTGCAAATTTTCCAAGTTCAAAACCCCGCCAACCATCCGAAATCAATACCGAGCTCCTCGGGGCCCCAACCAAACATACAAACACACGCCATAGCATTATTCCAACTTATTCGAGCCTTCGAAACACCAAAAACGACACGCAAACACCAAAATCACATCAAATTCAAGCCTATGAACTTTGAAACTTCCAAATTCGCCAACTACGCCGAAACCAACCAAAACACCTCCGATTGACCTGAAATTTTGCAGACATATCCAAAATGACATTACGAACCTACTCCAACTTCCGAAATTCCATTCCAACGATAGCCTATTTTCCACTGCCGGCCTGAAATCGCCAAAAACTAACTTTCGCCAATTCAAGCTTAATTCTACACCAAACATCACAAAAATATTCTGAACACACTCCTAAGTACCAAATCACCTAATGAAGTTATCTGAGCCATTAAATCCACATTCCGAGTCCGTTTATCAATAAGTCAACTCTCAGTTGACTTTCTCAACTATTAGGCTACTTTAAGAGACTAAATGCCTCAATTCTCACCATAACCACTTCGGACCCAAACCAACTGACCCAACACAACAAAATCAGGCTAGTAATATATATCAAATGTAGAAATAGGGGAAACAGGGTAAATCTCACGGAATGACCTGCCGGGTCATTACAGATTTCATACCTGAAGGCTAAGCGTATGGTAGAGAAAGGTTGTCTGTTTTATTTGGCTTTTGTGAGGGATGTCAGTGCTGAGACTCCCATTGTTGATTCAATTCCTATAGTCCATGAGTATTCAGACGTGTTTCTTGCTGATCTACCAGGCATGCCGCCCGACAGGGATATTGATTTTGGCATTGAGCTGGTGTCGGGCACTCAGCCTATTTCTATTCCACCATATCGTATGGCGCCAGTAGAGTTGAAGGAATTGAAAGAGCAGCTTTAGAAACTCCTAGAAAAGGGGTTCATCTGGCCTAGTGTGTCATCTTGGGGTGCACCGGTGTTGTTCGTGAAGAAAAAGGATGGTTCCATGAGAATGTGTATTGACTATAGGCAGCTGAACAGGGTTACAGTCAAGAATAAGTATCCCCTGCCTCGCATTGATGATTTGTTTTACCAGTTTCAGGGAGGCTAGGGTGTTCTCTATGATTGACTTGAGATCCGGGTACCATCAACTGAAGATTCGAGATTCATATGTTTCCAAGACGGCTTTCAGGACCCGTTATGGCCACTATGAGTTTTTGGTGATGTCTTTTGGGCTGACCAATGCTAAACATTGGAGAGTTGTATTGCAGAGATTAAGAGAGGAGAAGCTTTATGAAAAGCTCTCCAAGTGTGAGTTTTGGCTTGGCTCAGTACCTTTCTTGGGACACGTGGTGTCCAGTGAGGGTATTCAGGTTGATCCGAAGAAGATAGAGGCGGTGTAGAGTTGACCCAAACCATCCTCAACTACAGAGATTAGGAGCTTCCTTGGTTTGGCGGGATATTACCGTCACTTTGTAGAGGGTTTTTCTTCTATTTCTTCACCCTTGACCAAATTGACTCAGAGGGTACTCTTTTCAGGTTTTCAGACGAGTGTGAGGAGAGCTTCCAGAAGCTCAAGACGGCTTTGACCTCAACTCCAGTGTTAGTACTGCCATCAGCTTCAGGTTCTTATACCGTGTATTGTGATGCCTCGAGGATAGGCATTGGTTGTGTTTTGATGCAGGAGGGTAGGGTGATTGCCTACACCTCAGGCCAGTTGAAGAGCCATGAGAAGAATTACTCGGTGCATGATCTCGAGCTAGCAGCCATTTTTCACGCCTTGAAGATCTAGCATCATTATTTGTATGGGGTTCATTGTGAGGTTTTTACTGATCACCGTATCCTGTAGCACTTGTTCAGACAGAAAAATCTGAATTTGCGTCAGAGGAGATGGTTGGAGTTTCTCAAGGACTACGATATCACTATTCTATACCATCTGGGAAAGGCCAATGTAGTAGTCGATGCCTTGAGTCGTAGAGCAGAGAGTTTGGGGAGTTTAGCATATCTTCCAGTAGCTGAGAGACCATTAGCACATGATGGTTAGGCCTTAGCGGGCCAGTTGGTGAGGTTGGATCGATCGGAGCCCCGTCGGGTATTGGCTTGTGTAGCCTCTAGGTTTTCTCTTTATGACCATCAGAGAGCGCCAGTATGATGAACCACATTTTCTCATTCTTCAGGATAGGGTTTGGCGAAGTGATGCCAGAGATGTAGTTATTGGCGATGATGGTGTTATGAGGATGCAGGGTCGGATATGTGTGTTTAATGTAGATGGGCTTTGGGAGTTGATTCTTGAGGAAGCCCACAGGTCGCGGTACTTCATCCATCCGTGTGTCGTGAACATGTATCAGGATCTGAGGCAGCATTATAGATGGAGGCAGATGAAAAAAGATATTGTTCGATTTGTAGCTTGGTGTCTCAACTGCCAGCAGGTCAAGTACGAGCACCAGAGACCAGGTGGATTGCATCAGAGGTTGGTTATTCTTGAGTGGAAGTGGGAGTGGATCACCATGGAATTCGTAGTTGGACTCTCATGGACTTCGAGGAGGTTTAATTCTATATGGGTTATTGTGGATCGGCTAACTAAGTCCGCTCACTTCATTCCTGTTGGTACTACTTATTCTTCAGAGCGGCGAGCTGAGATTTATATCAGGGAGATTGTTCGACTGCATGGTGTTCCAGTTTCCATCATCTCCGACAGAGGTAATCAGTTCACATCGCAGTTCTGGAGGTTCGTTCAGAGAGAGTTGGGTACTCAGGTTGAGTTGAGCAAGGCTTTTCACCCTCCGACGGATGGGCAGCTCGAGTGCACTATTCAGATTCTAGAGGACATGTTGCGCGCTTGTGTTATTGACTTTGGGGGTTCATGGGACCAGTTTCTGCCACTCGCGGAGTTTGCATATAATAATAGTTATCAGTCGAGTATTCAGAGGGCTCCATATGAGGCTTTGTATGGGAGGAAGAGTAGATCTCCGGTTGGTTGGTTTGAGCCGGGTGAGGCCAGACTTTTGGATACGCATCTGATTCAGAATGATTTAGATAAGGTGCAGTTGATTCAGGAGCGGATTCACACGGCGCAGTCGAGGCAGAAGATTTATTCGAATCGAAAGTTCCGGGATGTATCTTTCATGGCTGGGGAGAAGGTCCTGTTGAAGGTGTCACCCATGAAGGGTGTTATGCGGTTTGGGAAGAGGGGCTAGTTGAGTCCCCGGTTCATTGGGCCTTTTGAGGTGCTTCAGAGGGTTGGAGAGGTCGCTTATAGACTTGCCTTGCCACCTGGCTTGTCGAGCGAGCATCCGGTATTTCATGTTTCCATGCTTCGGAAGTATATTAGTGACCCATCTCATGTCTTGGACTTCAATTCGGTGCATCTATAGGGTGATGTGTCTTATGAGGTGGAGCCAGTAGCTATTTTGGATCGTCAGGTCAGAAGGTTAAGGTATAAGGATATAACTTGAGTGAAGGTGCAGTGGAGAGGGCAACCGTTAGAGGAGGCCACTTGGGAGACCGAGCGGGAGGTGCGGAGCAGATATCCCCACCTATTTGAGACTCCAGGTATGTTTCAAGACCCATCCGAGGATGAAAGTTTTTTTATGAGGGGGAGAATATAACGACCCGGACGGTCGTTCAGAGAGTTAGCCCTGTTTTTTTCCTATTTCTGCTTCATTCTTTTTTGGTTCAGCTCTTTTGTGTTGCGTTGGGTTGATTGGTTCGAGTTTGGAGTGGTTATGGTGAGAAACGAGACACTTAGTCTCTTAGGTTGGGGGTTTAGTGGTTAAAGTCAACCGATAGTTGATTTATAGGTAATTGATCACGGAATGTGGTTTATGTGGCTCGGATAGATTCATTAGGTGATTTGGGACTTAGGAGTATGCTCGGAATGTAATTCGGAGGTCCGGAGTAGAATTAGGTTTCAATTGGAAAAATTGGATTTTTGGCAATTTTCGGTCGGCATTGGAAAATTAGCTATCGGGGTCGAAATGGGATTCCAAAAGTTAGAACAGATCTGTCGTATCATTTGGCATGTGTTTGCAAATTTTCAGGTCATTCGGATGTGGTTTGGGTGTTTCGGCACTGTTGGCAAATTTCGGAAGGTTAGAAATACTTAGGCTTGAATTATGAATCTATTTGGTGTTTTGATGTTGTTTTGGGTGTTCCGAGGGTTCGACTAAGTTCGGGTGATCATATATGACTTGTGGGTGCCATTGGTTGGGGTCCCTAGAGCCTCGGGGTGAGTTTAGATAGTTGACGGATGAGTTTTTGGCATTAGATTGTGCTGGTGTGATTATGTTCTGTGATTCCGCAGATGCAGACGGGTGGCCACAGGTGTAGTCACCGCAGGTGCGGATTAGTCATCGTAGGTTAGGCGTTTGGGTTGGTTGAGGTTCATCGCATATGCGGAGATAATACCGCACCCGCTAGCTCACAGGTGCGGCTGTTTGGACGCAAGTGCGGCTGTTTGGGCGCAGGTGCGGATAAAGGAAAAATTAATGTGAACCACAGATGCGCACCTGGGACCGCAAGTTCAGGTCCGCAGGTGCGATAAAGAGGCTGCAGATGCGGCAATCGCTGTGCATGTTATATAAATAGATGCCTTTGCGAATTTTGGCTTATTTCATTGATTTTCATGCGGGTTGTAGCTTGTGGGAGCAATTTGAAGAGAGAATTCAAGGGAATTTCGTGGAGGTAAGATTCTTGGACCTAAAACTCATTTCTGTGGTGATATTTGACTGATTAAACACGGAATTTATGGAAATTAATAGTTAAAATTGGGGTTTTAGGGCTTGAAATTGGAGAGTTTAGATAGGTGATTTGAGGGGCCATTTGGGGTCCGATTTTGATGTATTTGGTATGCATGAACTCGTGAGAGTGTAAGAATTCTAGTTTCGTGACTTTTATCGGAATCCAAGACGTGGGCCTGGGGGTCAGTTTGGCCAATTTCGGGATTTTTTATGTAAATTGGATATTTTCGAGTGGGCTTTGTCTCTTTAGAATTTTTTGATGATATGAATCTGTTTTGAATATATTCGGAGCGCGTTGAGGCTGAGTCGAGGGGCAAAGGCATCGCGGAGTAGTTTTCTTCCGATTTGAGGTAAGTAACGAACGTAAATCTAGACCCGAGGGTATAGAACCCCGGTATTTTGTATTATTTTGATAAATAAGGTGACACACATGCTAGGTGACGGGTGTGTAGGTGTGCACTTGTAGGGATTGTGACTGGGTCCGTCCCGTGGAGACTATTAAGTCGCGTATTTGATTTGAAATCATATGATGCTCCATATTTTAGAGGTTTATACTATATTTTTGGGTTGTATGCCATGTGTGGAGTCTTGTGCCGACCTGTTTGGACCCTCAGAGGTGTTTTACTAATATTATCACACTGTTTTGATAGAAAATATATTCTCAGTCATGATTTATACTTGTTCAATGATCATTCCTGTTTATCACCCTATTTTCAAACAAATGAAAGATATTTTGGGCTGAGTCCCCGTGATTTGTGGTGAGTTACCCGAGTGGCTTGTGAGGGTGATGACTGAGCGAGGCCGGGAGCCGAATTTGTGAGGATAATGATGGATCGAGCTGCAGGCTGCAGCGTTATATACATATAGATATATATTGGATCGAATTGCATGTCGCAGCGATATATATATATTGGATGGGGTTGCATGCCGCATCGATACATGTATTGGATTGGGCTACATGCCGAAGTGATATATATATATATTGGATCGGGTTGCACACCGCAACGATATAGCGCTTAGGCTGAAGGAGCCCCTCTGCAGTTTGTACACCCCTAGTGAGCGCAGTCGACTATTTATGGATCGGACTGCACACCGCAGCGGTAATTATATGGTACCTATTGAGCGTTCGTGCTGAGTGTGAGTGCTGATTGATGAGAGATGAGTCACGAGTGACTGAGAGGCTTGCCCGAGAGGCTTTATTTGTGAGTGACAATGTGCCCGAAGGGCTTATTTGATATGAAACTATTGTTTTCACTCTTCATTACATTTTGCCTCTAAATGATAAATGTTGAACCAATGTTTTATATCATATTTGAAAAGGGAAACTTGAGTTTTATGAAACTTTCAGAACGTAGATTCCTGACTTGATTTATTGATTTTCACTGATCTTATATGATCTCAACATGATTCTTTTTAAAGCTCGTCACTGCACTCAAGTCCTTATTTATATTTGTTACTTACTAAGTTGGTGTAGTCACGTTACTCCCTACACCTTGTGTGCAGATCCAGGTGCCCGGATCGAGTGAGATTCGATTGATCTCAGTGGAGCTTGAATGTGAGGTAGTTGCACGGCGTTCGCAGCCCCGCCCTTCTCCCTTTCATTTTTGTCGCTATTTATATTTTTCCTAGCCTTGATGTATTAAGGAAAGATCGTGTCAGATTTTGTGTCTATTTAGTTGCTCATGACTGATGACTCCGGGTTTTGGGGATTCTATTCAGATGTTTTCATTTCTTATCCGCATTTATGAAATATTAAACGCGTAAGATTTTGATAAATTGTGTTATTGTTATAAATGGAAAGTTCCTTGTATTATGTTCAGTAAATTTGCTAGCCTAGTACCATGATAGGTGCCATCACGTCCAGTGTAGATTTGGTGTCGTGAAAAAACCATGCATAACAACATCAAAACAATGAAACGCACCTCAAATCTAACTTTTCGAACTTTCGAGTTCCAAAAACTCGCGCCGAAACATATCAAATCAACTCGGAATGAACTCAAATTTTTCACACAAGTCCTAATACATCATACGGAGCTACTTATGCCCCAAAACTATTGAGCGAAGTGCAAATTCTCAAAACGACTGGTCGGGTTGTTACATTTACTCACCGCATTCGCGATTTTCTATGTGTGTTCGTGAAGCCTTATTTTCACTAGGAAACATTTTGTTCATCGAGAGGATTGTTCTGCGATCATGTAAGAGGAATCACTGGGCAGAATATATTTACTCTATTTCTAGGGCTTTTGTTATTTCATCACTTTTTGAGTTAGAGAGCTTGGATTCAGGAGATTTAAGAGGGG
Organism: Nicotiana knightiana; assembly: GCA_005239525.1. NCBI lineage: Eukaryota > Viridiplantae > Streptophyta > Magnoliopsida > Solanales > Solanaceae > Nicotiana > Nicotiana knightiana. The sequence continues at coordinate 54,400 of ML398757.1, read as the reverse complement.
ATTTTCATGTGTTGGATTATGGTAAGTGTTCTCTATCCGGATTTGATTATATTTCATGATGCCATCTTTATTTTTAACATTAAATTAGTGATTTGAATTAGAGAAAATGGAAATTTTGTAAAATCTTTCTAAATGTAAAATGAGGATTTGAAGGCCGATTTTGATATCATAAGTTGATAATTTTGGTATGGTTGGACTCGTATCGGAATGAGTATTCGAATTTGTTAGTTTTGTCGGATTCTGAACTGCGGGCCTAGGGTTGACTTTTTGGGTTGACTTTCTAGTTTTCTTTAAAGATTGAAGCTTTATTATTCAGAATTATTTATGATATGAAGTTATTTTGGATAGATTTGAGCCGTCCGGAGTTATTTTGGCTTCATTGTAGAAATTCTTGTAAATTGAGTTATTGAATTGTTGTTGTTAATTTAAATTGCTTGTGGATCGGGTTGCGCGCCACAATGGGTGATATAAGGGAGGATTATTATATTGAAATACGGTGGGATCGGGTTGCACGGCGCAATGGGTGAACTAAGGGAGGATCGTGATATTGAAATATGGTGGGATCGGGAAATAAGAGAGGATTATGATATTGATATACGATGATACGCTGGTATCAGGTTGTGCATCGTAACAGTTGTATATGTGATACTTGATATTGTTTATTGATACTAAGGTGGCATAAGGGAGGATTATGATATTGATAAGTGATGATACAATGGAATCGGGTTGCGCGCCGCAATGAATTATGTGTGCTATACTTATTGTGGTTGTTATGTCTCATGTGAGTCATGCATCCTATGTGAACTGTTGTATTGATTCAATATGCCAATCGGTGCTTCCGTGGTTACTTGGTGAATTTATTTTCAAGATGAATTTACTACACAGAGTCATTCCCTCATACCCTGCTGAGTTTTTGGTAACATAAGGGTTTTAAAATAAAAGAATTATTAACATGCTTACCTTATGTGATTCTTAAGTTAAAACTCGTTATTTCATTCGGTACTTTACTATTAATAGATGTCATATTTCACTTTAATTGATTTCTCAACTTAATATCCTTACCCTATTTGATGTTTTTACTTTACTTATAAAGAATTTTTATTATGTTTTAATTTAACAAATTCTATATTTAATTCAATAGCTTATGTGATGCTTCATTTTACTTGGGAAATGTTATTTTCTTCACCCAAATGATTTCTATAATAAACTTATTTTCTCATTTGATTCTCTACTTTATTCAAGGTTGTTATTATGCCTTATCATATATAAATAATTCTCTTGAACATTTTAATTAGCATTTGACGCGGATACAATGTACATGGTGGCACGTGAGTTTTACCGTGCGAAAGTGATTTGGAAAAATGTAGGCACGAGGTGCCATACGTGTAAGATTTGAAGGTTGCGACTTATGATTTGAGATTATGAGGAGTGGTACCTCAGTAATTCTTGTAGTAAATTGTGCATTTGGAACGATTTGATTGATTGAGTCATCATCTTTTTCTTTATTACCGTCTATTTCTTGTTGCTATTCGTGCTTCTATTATTTTCATTATTCATTGTAAATTTGTGATCTTTCTGATGTTGGTCTTACATTGATGTTCTTTCCATTATTAGCTTTAAGTTATATCCTGCACAAGTTTACATGTCCGATAGGTGTCTTGACATGGCCTCATCACTGCTCTACCAAATTTGGGCTTGATACTTAGTGGGTACCGTTGTGGTGTACTCATACTAGGCTTCTGCACATTTTTGTGCAGATCTAGGTACTTATGATCGAGTTGGTTTGAGACGTATGTATACGCGGCTGGAGACTTCAAGGTATACTTGCTTGACGTTCGCAGGCTTCGAAGTTACCTTCTATTGTCTTTTATTCCCATTGTTTCCTATTATTCCGGGACAGTGATGTATTGTTATCTCTAGTGACTCTTAGCAAAGCTTATAACTTGTACTACCAGTTTTCGGATTTTACAACCGACATTGGTTCACCTATGTAGTATCAGTTTTTATCTAATGTATTATAGTTAAATAGTTAAACTTTGGTAATAACCAGTATATGTCCAGCTTACCTAGTCTTAGAGACTAGGTTCCGTCACGATATCCTAAGGTGGGAAAACTGGGGTCGTGAAAATCACACACCCATAGCTATTCCTTAACACTCATGAAAAAGTTCACCTGAAAGGTCTGCTTTGCGCACGGATGAACAACAGGGAGGTGACCAAACCATTGAGCTAGATGCTTTGAAGCAGTTGATTTCACAACACGTGAACGAATCACTATGAGATTTTGCTATTGGATTACCCAACACAGCACAAACTCCACCAACAGTTAATACCACCTTAGAAAATCCGTGTTCAGGACTCGATAACTTTGAAAGCGGAGAAACGCTGAATGAATCTCGCGATGGAGGATCATGTACACCAAATAATTCCAGTTTACAAAGTTTAGTACTAACTTTGAAGAAACAGTTGAAAGAGAAAAATGAGCATATAGAACAAATACATGGTGTTCCTCCTGTGATCGAAGTTGTGGATATTGACAAGTATTCACAACAAACCTGGAAGCCAAGTGCAGCACCTTTGCCAATTTCGAAAAAGTTTAAAATGCCTGATATTCCTAAATATGACGGGACATCCAACCCATGGGATCACGTTACTACGTTCACTACAGGCATGAAAGGTGATGATTTAACCAAGCAGAAGATTGAATTGGTTTTGGTTAAGAAATTTGGCAAAACTCTCACAAAAAGGGCGTTAACATGATACTCACTCTTACCTGAGAATTCCATTGATTATTTTGTGAGCTTGCAGATTCATTTATAAAAGAGCATTCGGGGGCTCAGAAAATTGAATAAAGGATGGAGGATATCTTCAAAGTTAAATAGGGGAGTACAAAATTGCTTAGAAAATTTGTAGATAGATTCCAACGTGAGAGAATGTTGTTTTTGGGAGTACCTGATAATTGGACGGCTATGGCATTGCAAGAAATTTGTATGAGAAAAGTTCAGAAGCCATGAGGAGGTTGATAGAAAATTTGCGGGAGTTTCCTGCAACAACTTGGAATGACGTGTTCAATCGATACAGCACGAAGTTGCTGATAGAAAATATACGGTTACATAGCCAAGGATAGAATAAAGACAAGTTTAAGATGCTAGAAATTAGAGAGAAGGTCTAGTAAAAGCATGTACGAGCCTTACATTGGACATGCGAGGCAAGATTTCTGACCTAAATAAGAGAGTACACGATTTGCTTCAAGGTCAGGGCGAAAGAAGGCGAGTTATTCTTCCCGATTCAAAAAGGAGTGAGATGTCCGAAGCAATGAGTCCAGTACTCAAGCAATAATAGGAGATTATATCTTTAATGTCAACACTTCTGAATTGGGTGTTATTCTAAGAGGAATGGGATATAAGGTACGATGGACAATAGAGATGAGATCAAATCCAAACAAAAGGAACCCAGATTTCTAGTGTGAGTTTGACAATGACCAAAGCAATAGAACATCAGACTGCAGGCTTTTGCAAGGGGAAGTTGAATATCTATTGAAGCAAGGTTATCTTACTGATCTATTCAGTGAGAAAGGAAAACAATCATACATGAAAAGCAGGAAAGAACCCCAAAGCCTCCATCACCAAAGAGAACGGTTAATGTTATAACTGGAGGAGATGAAGTCAACGGGATAACATACATGACTGCAAAAAAGACATCAAAGGTTACTCTCACTCATGGGTAACGAATTCGCCAAGTCTTGGAAGGTGACAGTATAGTGTTTGTTGATGAAAACACAGATGGCTTGTTGACTCCTCACAATGATACACTAGTAATATCTTTACTTGTGCATGATACTAATGTTAAACGAGTTTTGATTGACCCAGGTAGCTCACTGAATATCATTTTGCTGAGAGTGGTAAATGAAATGCATGCTAATGATAAGATCATACCAAAAGCAAGGTCTTTATCTGGATTTGATAATTCAAGCGTCGTTACGAAAGGAGAAGTTTTGTTGGCTACGTTAGCATAAGGAGTCATCAAAGATATAAATTTTCAGGTAATGGACGCGGACATGGACTATAATATAATCTTGTGTAGGCCATGGATTCATGATATGGATGTTGTCCTGTCCATGTTGCATCAAGTTATCAAATTTCCATCACAGTGGGGGATCCGACAAATACGGGAGATCGACAGGCCTCACGGAGCATTAATTTAGTGGTGGCAGATGCAAAATAGCAATTAACTAATTCAGTTGGGGATGCTTCTATCCACACCTCAGCGGAAAACACACAAGGTCAGACTGATGTCGATTCAAGACCTGGTGTGATTCAAGATCAAGAGGAAAACAAGTACATCAAAACAACCACGGAGGAGCTCGAAGCTGTAGAAATATTTGTCAACTGGCCAGATAGAAAAGTTTACATCAGAGAAAATTTGAGCCCAAAAATAAAAGGTAATTTAATTGAATTTTTACGTGTTAACACAGGTTGCTTTACTTGGTCGCATTCAGATATGGCAGGTACACCACCGGAGGTGATGACTCAAAAAATGAATGAGGATCCTATTACATCCACCTGTCAAGCATAAGAAAATGAATCAATGGGCCTTTAAAAATCAAGTGATCTAGGATGAGGTACAAAAACTTATGAAAATCGGTTCAATAGGAGAGGTAAAGTACCCTAACTGGTTATCTAATACTGTTGTGGTTCCAAAAAAGAATGAAAAATGGTGAGTTTTTGTAGATTATACCAATTTAAATAAGGCTTGTCCTAAAAATTAATTTCCTTTACCACACATAGACCAATTAATCTATTCTACCGTAGTTCATGAGCTTTTAAGTTTTTTAGATGCTTATTCTGGTTATACTCAGATAAAAATAGACCCTTTAGATGAGGAACAAACCTCATTTATCACAGACATGAGGACTTATTGCTATAAAATTATGCCATTTGGCTTAAAAATGCTGGAGCAACTTATAAAATATTGGTGACAAAAATATTTCAAGAACACCTAGGTAAAACTATGGAGGTCTACATAGACGATATGTTGATCAAGTCAACATAGGCAGGGGATCATTTTCAATATTTGGATGAGATATCCGCAAGTACAACGTGAAATTGAATCTAGAAAAATGCATTTTTGGCATAGCTTCAGGTAAATTTTTAGGTTTTCTTGTTTCTAACAGAGGTATTGAAGTAAATCCCGCATAGATCAAAGCTATTGAAGAAATACCATATGTACTCATGAGCAAGAAAGAAGTACAAATATTAACAGGTAGGATAGCGGCTCTAGGAAGTTTTATATCCAAGTCATTGGAAAAATGCTTTAAGTTCTTTTCAGTATTGAAAATGCAAAATCAATTTGAATGGACTGACAAATGTCAACAAGTTCTAAAGGACTTAAAAGTGTATCTGTCGAATCTACGTCTGTTAGCAAAACCAAAAGACAGAGAGAGATTGCTCATCTACCTTCTTGTGTCAGAAGTAACGATAAGCGCGGTATTGGTACGTGAAGGTAAAGGTAAACAATCTCTAATTTATTATGTTGGTAAGTCTTTACTAGATGCTGAGACACGGTATCCTCACCTAGAGAAACTTGCTTTAGATTTCATTATGGCATCAAGGAAGTTACAACCTTACTTTCAATGTCATCCTATTTATGTTATAACTGCTTTTCCACTAAGTAATATATTGCATAAACAAGAATTATCAGGAAGGTTAGAAAAATGGGCTATACAGCTTGGTGAATATGTATTATATATCAGCCTAGAACCAATATAAAATCTCAGGTGTTAGCAGATCTTAGCTCAAGCTTAGTTCCTGAAGCAGAAAAAAAGCTACAAATACTTACCAGAGCTAATTTGGGGACTTGGACCTTATTTATTAACGGTTCCTCAAATGTTAAAGGAGCATGTTGGGGGATTGTTTTAATTCCACTCTCGAGAAAAATAAGATAAGAGATAAAATGTTACCCAATTACTAATAAAGAGGCAAAGTATAAAGTTGTGATTGCAGGGTTGGAACTCGCTGAGAGCTTGGTATTGAACAAATCGTGATCAAAAGTGACTCGCAGCTAGTAGTCAATCAAATGCAAGGGACTTATGTGGAAAGAGAGACACTAATGCAGCAGTACCTCGAAAAGATACGAGAAGCTTGATGATGACCGAGAATTTCCATGGTTGGTAGATCTGTTGAAAATCCTCTTGAGATAGCTGAACATGTCGATCGTTATTAAATGAGAGAAATTTATTTTTTTGGCAATTATTATGTAAATGAGTTGTGTAATGTACACTTGAGTCAGCGAGCACATTAATTAACGTACCATGTTCACCCGCTATTAATTTTTCTTTAAAACTCGGGCCAGTTGTGGATGCATCTAGTGTAGGTTCATCACTTGCAATATCCAGAGGTTTGGAAGGGATTAAATGAAAGAGGATTTGTTCTTGCATGACGAATTTGCATAATGTAATTGGGTAACTCAAGTGAGAAATGCAAGCCGTTAGTCGAGTGAGTACTATAATTGAGATTTGAAAATTTTGTAACGAAAAATCTATCAAGTTTTTATTTAGAGGTTTTGTACTTCTATAATAAAATACAAAAATAATAAATATTTAATATTAAAAAATATATTTTCAAATATTATTTTTTTGTTTCTAATGCGATCTTGAAAATTTGGAACAAAACTTGTAAGCTTGGAAATGAGGTTCACTACTTGCCTGATGTCACCTTACAAGGAAATAATAAAATTATTCGTTAACTAAAAAGCTACTATAAGAAAACAACAAGTTCTTTAAAACAATGACTTATTTAATTAAGAAAGAGGTTAATGATTAGTAAAAAGTAATGATTTTATAAAATAATTAAAAAACATTACTATGGATATTTGTTATTTTTTTAATTTCTCTGATATTCTTTGTGAGACCAAGATGTGATTACTAAAAAATGGACCGTGCGTACCTGTTGTCATATATTGTGTAGATAAATAAACCAGCAGGTAAAAATTATTTGATGGCTCTCCCTCTCGAGAAGTATTTTTCATCAAAGGTAATTAGGAAACTTGAAAAATAAACTAAAATCAGCAACAACGACTGAGATGTCAACAGGTAATATACATCATAAGCTATTTTATCTGTAACAATCCGGCAGGTCGTTTAGAGAGTTATAGCCATGTTTCTCCCATTTCTCTGATTCTTTTGTGCTTTACATGTGTTATATGTCTTACCGGGTTGCTTAGTTTGGGCCCGGAGTGATTTCGGGGTAAATTGAGACACTTAGTCTCTTAATTGGAAGATTAAGTTGGAAAAGTCAACTGGATGTCGACTCATGTGTAAACGGCCTCGGATTCGAATTTTGATCTTTCTGTTAGCTCCATTAGGTGATTCTGGACTTAGGCGCACGTCCGGAATGTGATTTGGAGGTTAGTAGTAGAATTAGTCTTGAATTAGCAAAAGTTGGAATTTAGGCGATTTTGGCCGGCAGTGAAAATTTTGATATCGGTGTCGGATTTGATTTCCGGGAATTTGAGAAGGTTCGTTGTGTCATTTGTGACTTGTGTGCAAAATTTGAGGTCAATCGAATGTGATTTGGTAGGTTTTGGCGCCATTTGTGGAATTTGGAAATTTAGAAGTTCTTTAGGCTTGAATCCGGGTGTAATTGGTGTTTTGATGTTGTTTTGGGTGATTCGAAGGTTCGACTAAGTTTTCATGGGGTTATATGACTTGTAGGTATATTTGGTTGAGGTCCCCGAGGCCTCAGGGTGAATTCGGGTGGTTATCGGACTTGATTTCAACTTGGTGAAGTTGCTAACGTTGGTTATATCTAGTGTGATAACACTTGTGAGGGGGATAGCCGCAGGTTCGGCAGATGAGGGCGCAGATGCGGGCAAGGCTGGGCTGGACTGTAAGTGCAGGTGCGAGAGACTGAGCGCATCTGCGAGCCTACAGATGCGGAAGAGTGGATCTTGTGCATTTTCGCAGAAGCAGAAAATGGGCCGCAGAAGCGACTCCGCAGGTGCGAGGCCTTGAGCACAGGTGCGAGGCCAGTGGACATAAATGAATTCCGCAGGTGTAGAACTTTGGTCACAGAAGCGGCTCGGCAGGTGCGGGAAAATAGTCGCAGGTGCGAAAGGTCTGGGAAGAAGTTTTAAAAGTAAGGGTTCGCGATTTTGGTCTTATTTCACCATTTGAGACTTGGACTTAAGCGATTTTGGAGAAGATTTTCGAGGGGATATTGAGGTAAGCTTCTTGTACTCGTTTTGGATCTTAAATCTTGTTTTCCCACTGATTTCCCCACCTAATTAGCGAGATTTTGAAGTGAAATTTGTGGGTTAGGGCTTGAGAATTAAAGAGTGGATTTGGGGGATTGATGAATATAGTATGGTTAGACTTGTGAGTGAATGGGACTTTTGATTTTGGTACTTTTGTCGGATTTCGAGACGTGGGCCCAGGGGCCGAGTTGAGCCGATTTCGGATTTTGGGCTATAATTTAGTAGTTTTCTTGTGGAATTGATCCCTTTAGCCTATATCGATTATCTTTTTTCTGTTTGTGGCTAGATTCGGGGCATTTGGAGACTGATTCTAGAGGCAAGAGTATTTCGGAGTAGGATACTGCGCAATTGAGGTATGTAACAGTCTTAAATTTGGTTTTGAGGGTAGAAAACCCCAAAATTTGGTATGATGTGATTATTTGGAGGTGACGTGCATGCTAGGTGATGGGCGTGTGAGCATGCACCATGAGGGATTGTGACTTAGTCCATCCCGTGAGACTGTAAAGTCGAATAGTCGATTGTTGCTTAAATATTTTCCTTGTCTTTTAGCAATTTGACTGCCATTCATGTTAGAAACCATGCTTAGGCCATATGACATCACTGTTGGGACCCGCAGCGGTCGTATACTTGTTGAATTGATCGCTAATTGTCATATTTTACTCAGTCACAGTCTTACTTGTGTGTCATATCTCTGTTCCCTCTCATTTCTTGTTAATACTTGTTGTTATCTCTATTTGAGCTGAATATTATGATTTTTCTATGAGCCCGAGAGGCTGGAGAGGTTAGTGACTGAGATAGGGCCTCAGTGCCGAGCTATGAGCTATGTGAGGTATATGGATCGGGTTGCACGCCGCGACGAGCCTTATGGATATTTATATATATCGATCAGTGCATGCCGCAACAAGATTTAGGTCTATATATATGGATTATGGATCAGGTTGCACGCCGCAATGAGCCTTATGGCTATTTATGTATTATGGATCAAGTTTCACGCGCAATGAGATTGGGTCGGGCTGCACGCTGCAGCGATATAGCGCTTGGGATGAAGGAGCCCCTCCGGAGCCTGTACACTCCCAGTGAGCGCATGTAACTATTGAGTGTGTGTGTATTGAGGATTGAGAGCCGATTTTTGAGCTATTGAGGGCTTGAGGGACTGTGATCCTGAGAGGTTGCCTTTGTCTTGATTTTGTTGGTATTCTTAGTTGATTCATGTTGTTGTTGAACTTTCTGGAAGTTTTATACCCGTTTTACCTGAACTCGGTAGATATGCAGTTGACTTGTTATACATTTGCCGGAATTTACTCACGTACACTTTCATTGTTGAAGTTTATGAAATGAACTGTATTTTGTTTAGCTTGTCACGGCTTCTCATTTCCTTATTTATTTCTGTTAGTTGCTGAGTTGGTTGTACTCATGTTAGACCATGCACTTCATGTGCAGATCCAGGTGTGCACGGTTCTGGAGGTCGTTGAGTTAGTGTGCGGGTGAGTATCAGAGACTATGAGGTAGCTGTCGGCGTTCCCAGACCTTGTCTCTCCTTTTCTATTTTCTTTCCTTCTGTATTGATACTTAGACACTGTTTTATTAGACTGGATATCTAGATGCTTATGACTTGGTGACACCCTGATGTTTGGGACTACCTTTCCGCATTATATTTCCGAGTCAAACTTGAAAAATTTCTGTTATGAAAAAGGCTTTTTGATTTATCTTTTATTCAATGTTGAAGTATTTTGAGAATCGTCTTGCCTAGTACCACCTATAGGCGTCATCACAACAGGTTAGAGTTTTGGGTCGTGACAAGTTGGTATTAGAGCTCTCGGTTACATAGACCTCACGAGTCATGAGCAGGGTAGAAGAGTCTTGTGGATCGATACGGAGACGTCTATACTTATCTTCGAGAGACTGCTGAGCCCTTAGGAAAATTTCACCTTCTTGAAATCTTATTGTGCGAATATGTTAATTCTTGTAACTAAACATCAGTTATTTTATTCTCTCACAGATGGTGAGGACTCGTACTACTGGGCAGGATGGGCAGCCACCAGTACCACCAGCCAGGGCTGCGAGAGGTCGAGGCCGCGGTAGGGGCAGAGGTGCAGCCCCCACAGCAGTTGGGGCAGTACTTGCAGATCAACCAGTTGCCCCAGATCAGGACCAGGCCGCAGTAGTGGATGCACCAGCGGGACCAGATCAAGCACTACCTGTTCCCATCATGATTCCTAGCCTTCAGGAGGCCTTAGCTTAGATTCTGACCGTGTGCATAGGCCTTACTCAGGTGATATCTGTTTCGACTACCGCATCATCCACTTCTTAGGCCGGGGGAGGCACTCAGACTCCCATCGCCCGCACACCAGAGCAAGTGATACAGGGACTTCAGACACCGGGGGCACCACCAGCCCAACCGGTTGCCGCTTCTCAGGACTATGTGGTTCCTGATATGCCTGAGGATAAGAAGCATAGATTGGAGAGGTTTGGGATACTCCAGCCTCCATCTTTCAGTAGTGCAGAGGGAGAGGATGCACAGAGCTTCTTGGACAGGTATTAGAGGATACTCCGTACAGCAGGTATTCTGGACACCAGTAGGGTCTCGTTCACTACCTTTCAGTTCTTGGGGACTGCATTCAATTGGTGGGATGCTTACGAGAGGCGTAAGCCGATCGGTGCAGCACCCCTTACCTAGCAACAGTTCTCCGTTCTCTTTCTGGAGAAGTTCGTGCCTCAGTCCCGCAGAGAGGAGCTGCGCAGGAAGTTTGAGCAGCTTCGTCAAGGTTATATGTTTGTGATTCAGTATGAGATTCGATTCTCGACGTTGGCTCATCATGTTATCTGGTTGGTTCCCACAGATAGGGAGAGGATAAGGAGGTTCATAGATGGCCTCACTTTTCAGCTGCGATTGCTTATACCCAAGATAGGGTGTCTAGTGCCACTTTTGATGAGGTTGTCGACATCTCTCATCAGATTGAGATGGTTCACAGTCAGTAGGGGGTTGAGAGGGAGGCCAAGAGTCCTCGTGGACAGGGTGGATTTAGCGGTGCTCCTTCTGGGGGTCAGTTTCAGCACGGTAGGGTTCGTTCTTTTATACATGCTCAGACTGCTCGCCAGTTCACCGTGGTGCATCATCTAGCCATGGTTCACATAGTTATCAGCAAGTCCATTCATCTCTCGATGCCCTCCCAGCGCAGAGTTTGTCCCGTGCTCCATCGGGTCAGGGTTCATCTATGCCAGGTCCTTCTACCAATTATCCCGGTGCTTGGGGCTCCCTTCAGTCCCTAGCACTAGCATCGGGGAGTTGCTATGAGTATGAAGAGTTAGGTCACATGAGGAGACAATGTCCCTATCTAGTGGGAGGTCTAGTTCCGCAGAAGAGCCAGTCTATGACATCAGCACCAGTTCCTCCACCGCCAGCTCAGCCAGCCTAGAGTAAAGCTCTGTCAGCTAGGGGTCGCCCGAGAGGGGGAGGCTGATCGGAGGATGGCCAAGCCCGTTTCTATGCCCTCCCTGCCAGACCATATTTCCATTTCTTCATATGTTGTGATTACAGGTATTGTCTCAGTATGCCATAGAGATGCCTCTGTATTATTTGATCCTAATTCCACTTATTCATATGTTTCCTCGTATTTCGCTCATTTTCTAAATATGCCCCGTGAGTCTTTAGTTTCATCTGTTCATGTATCTACTCCTGTGGGTGATACTATTACTATGGACCGTGTATATCGGTCTTGTGTGGTGACTATTGGGAGTCTGGAGACCAAAGTAGATCTTTTGTTGCTTAGTATGGTCGATTTTGACATGATATTGGGTATCGATTGGCTGTCTCCATGTCATGATGTTGTAGATTGTCACGCTAAGACCATGACGTTGGCGATGTTGCGGTTACCGAGGGTTGAGTGGATCACCTCTATAGAATATGTTCCTAGTAGAGTGATTTCATACTTGAACGCTAAGCAGATGGTTGAGAAGGATTGTCTATTCTATTTGGCTTTTCTGAGGGATGTTAGTGTAGAGACTCCTTCTATTGATTATGTTTTGGTGGTGCGTGATTTTTAGATGTGTTTCCTACAGACCTACCGGGTATGCCGTCTGACATGGATATTGACTTCAGTATTGATTTGGTGTCGGGCACTCATCCCATTTCTATTCCACCGTATCATTTGGCACCGGGGGAATTGAAGGAGCTAAAGGAACAACTTCAGGAACTCCTTGATAAGGGGTTTATTTGGCCTAGCGTGCCACCTTGGGGTGCACCAGTTCTATTTATAAAGAAGAAGATGGTACTATGAGGATGTGCATTGATTACAAGCAGTTGAACAAGGTCACAGTCAAGAACAAGTATCCTTTTCCACGTATTGATGATCTATTTGACCATCTTCAGGGAGGGAGGGTGTTCTCCAAGGCTGATTTGAGGTCAGGGTATCACCAGTTGAAGATTCGGGATTTAGATATTCTTAAGACAGCCTTCAGTACCTGATATGGTCATTATGAGTTCCTTGTGATGTCTTTTGGGTTGACCAACACCCCATCAGCGTTCATGTATCTGATGAACAATATGTTTCAGCCTTATATTGACTCGTTCATTATTGTATTCATTGATGACATCCTGGTGTACTCTGGTAGCCAGGAGGAGCATGCCCAACATTTGAGGATTGTGTTACAGCGATTGAGGGAGGAGAAGCTTTATGCAAAGTTCTCCAAGTATGAGTTTTGGCTCAGGTCAGTGGCATTCTTGGGGCATGTGGTGTCCAATGAGGGTATTCAGGCGGATCCGAAGAAGATAGAGGCAGTGCAGAGTTGGCCCATACCATCCTCAGCCACAGAGATTCGGCGTTTTCTTAGTTTGGCAGGCTATTACCATCTTTTTGTGGAGGGTTTATCATCTATTGCATCGCCCTTGACCAAATTGACCCAAAAAGTTGCTCCATTCAGGTGGTCGGATGAGTGCCACTAGAGCTTTCAGAAGCTCAAGACTTCTTTGACCACGGCTCCGGTTCTAGTTCTTCCATTCGCTTCTGGTTCTTACACAGTGTATTGTGATGCCTCACGGATCAATATTGTGTGTGATGATGCAGGAGGGTAGAGTGATTTCTTACGCTTCGCGCCAGTTGAAGACCAATGAGAAGAACTATCCTATCCATAATCTTGAGTTAGCAGCTATTGTTCATGCCTTGAAGATTTGGCGGCACTATTTGTATGGGGTTCATTGTGAGATTTACACCGATCACCGGAGTTCGTAGCATCTGTTCAAACAGAAGGATCTTAACTTGCATCAGCTGAGGTGTTGGATCTTCTTAAGGACTATGATATCACCATTCTATACCATCCTGGGAAGGCCAACATGGTGGCCGATGCCTTGAGTCATTGGGCGAAGAGTTTGGGGAGCTTAGCATATCTTCCAGCAATAGAGAGGCCATTTGCATTGGATGTTCAGTCCTTAGCTAGCCAGTTTGTCATATTGGATATTTCTAAGCCGAGTCGGGTATTGGCTTGTGTGGTCTCTAGGTCTTCTCTTTATGGTCGTATCAGGGAGCATTAGTATGATGACCCCCATCTGCTCGTCCTCCAAGACAGGGTTCAGCGAGGTGATGCTAGGGATATGACTATTGATGATGACTGGGTGTTGAGTATGCAGGGCCGGATATGTGTGCCCAATGTAGATGGGCTACGGGAGTTGATTCTTGAGGAAGCCCAAAACTTGCGATATTCCATCCATCCAGGTGCCGCGAAGATGTACCAGGATTTGAGATAGAACTATTGGTGGAGGAGGATGAAGAAGGATATAGTTAGGTTTGTAGCTCGGTGTCTCAACTGTCAGTAGGTTAAGTATGAGCATCAGAGACCGGGTGGCTTGCTCTAGAGGTTAGATACCCTAGAGTGGAAGTGGGAGCGGATCACCGTGGATTTTGTAGTTGGGCTCCCACGACTTCGAGGAAGTTTGATGCTATATGGGTAATTATGGATCGGTTGACCAAATCTGCGCACTTCATTCCAGTTGGTACTACTTATTCTTCAGAGCAGTTGGCTGAGATTTACATCTGAGATATTGTTCGCCTTCATGGTGTCCCCGTTTCCATCATTTTAGATAAAGGCACACAATTTACATCGTAGTTTTGGAGAGCCGTGCAGCGAGAGTTGGGTACTCAGATTGAGTTGAGTACAACCTTTCACCTTCATACGGACGGACAGTCTGAGTGCACTATCCATATATTGGAGGACATGTTACGCGCTTGTGTCATTGATTTTGGAGGTTCATAGGACCAGTTTTTGCCGCTCGCAGAGTTTGCATATAACAACAGTTATCAGTCGAGCATTCAGATGGCTCCATACGAGGCTTTATATGAGAGGAAGTGTAGATCTATGGTGGGATGGTTTGAGCCGGGTGAGGCTAGGCTCTTGGGTACAGACTTGGTCCAGGATGCATTAGACAAGGTGAAATTGATTTGGGGGGGGGAGGGGTTCACATGGTGCAGTCTAGGCAAAAAAGTTATGCTGACTAGAAAGTTCATGATGTGTCTTACATGGTCGGGGAGAAGGATCTGTTGAAAGTATCACCCATGAAGGGTGTTATGAGTTTTGGGAAGAGGGGCAAGTTGAGCCCTCGTTTCATTGGGCCTTTTGAGTTACTTCAGAGGATCGGGGAGGTGGCTTACAAGCTTGCCTTGCCACCTAGTTGTCGAGTGTGCATCTAGTATTTCATGTTTCTATGCTCTAGAAGTACGTTGGCGATCCGTCTCATGTTTTGTATTTCAACACGGTCTAGTTGGATGGTGATTTGACTTATGATGTGGAGCCGGTGGACATTTTGGAGCAGCAGGTTCGAAGGTTGAGGTCTAAGAATATAGCTTCAGTGAAGGTGCGGTGGAGAGGTCAGCCCGTAGAAGATGCTACTTGGAATACTGAGCGGGAGATATGGAGCAGATATCCACACCTATTTGAGACTCTAGGTATGTTTCTAGACCCGTTCGAGGACAAACATTTATTTAGGAGGTGGAGAATGTAACGACCCGACCGGTCGTTTCGAGAGTTATAGCCCCGTTTTCCCTATTTCTCTGCTTCTTTTGTGCTCTACAGCTGCTATATGTCTTATCGGGTTGGTTAGTTTGGGTTCGGAGTGATTTCGGGGTAAATTGAGACACTTTGTCTCTTAATTAGAAGCTTAAGTTGGAAAAGTCGACCGGATGTCGACTCATATGTAAACGGGCTCAGATTTCAATTTTTATGGTTACGTTAGCTCCGTTAGGTGATTCTGGACTTAGGAGCGTGACCGGAATGTGATTTGGAGTTTTGTAGTAGAATTAGGCTTGAATTGGCGAAAGTTGGAATTTTGGTGATTTTGGCGGCATTGGAAATTTTGATATCGTGGTGCCATTTGGGACTTGTGTGCAAAATTTGAGGTCAATCGGACGTGGTTTGGTAGGTTTCGGCGTCGTTTGTGGAATTCGGAAGTTTATAAGTTCTTTAGTTGAATCCAGGTGTAATTGGTGTTTTGATGTTGTTTTGAGTAATTGAAGGTTTGAATAAGTTTGCATGGGTTTATATGACTTGTTGGTCTATTTGGTTGAGGTCTCGGAGGCCTCGGGGTGAATTCGGGTGGTTATCGGACTCAATTTCAACTTGGTGAAGTTGCTGAAGTTGGATGTATCTGGTGTGATCGCACCTGCGATGGGGCTAACCACAGATGCGGCAGTTGAGGGAGGGAAAGGCTGGGCTGGACTAGAAGTGCAGGTGCGAGAGATTGATCGCATCTGCGAGCCCACAGATGTGAGGCTAAGGCGTAGATTTGGAAGAGTGGATCTTGGTCATTTCCGCAGAAGCGAAAGATGGGCCGTGGAAGCGACTCCGCAGATGCAAAGCTTGGACCGCGGGTGCAAGCCCAGTGGACATAAATGAATTCTGCAGGTATGGATTTTGGTCGCAGAATCGCCTCCACAGGTGCGGGAAAATAGCCGAAGGTGCGAAAAGTCTGGGAAGAAGTTTAAAAGGCAAGGGTTCGCAATTTCGGTCTTATTTCACCATTTGAGACTCGGACTTAGGAGATTTTGGAAAATATTTTCGAGGGGATTATTGAGGTAAGCTTCTTGTACTCCTTTTGAATCATAAATCTTGTTTTCCCACTGCTTTCCCCACCTAATTAGCGAGATTTCGAAGTGAAATTTGGGGGTTAGGGCTTGAGAATTGGAGAGTGGATTTTGGGGATTTGGGTGACCAAATGATGTCGAATTTTGATGAATTTAGTATGGTTAGACTCGTGAGTGAATGGGATTTCGGTTTTTATAACTTTTGTCGGATTTTGAGACGTGGCCCAGGGGCAGGGTTGAGTCGATTTTGGATTTTGGCCTATAATTTAGTAGTTTTCTTATGGAATTGATCCCTTTAGCCTGTATTGATTATCTCGTACTATTTGTGACTAGATTCGGGCATTTGGAGACTGATTCAAGAGGTAAGGGAATTTCGGAGTAGGATTCTGCGCAGTTGAGGTAAGTAACAGTCTTAAATCAGGTTTTGAGGGTATGAAACCCCAAAATTTGGTATGATGTGATTATTTGGAGGTGACGGCCGTGCAAGCGTGCACCATGAGGGATGTGACTTGGTCCGTCCCCTGAAACTATAAAGTTGAATAGTCGATTGTTGCTTACATGTTTTCCTTGTCTTTTAGCAATTTGACTGCCATTCACATTAGAAACCATGCTTAGGCCATATGATATCATTGTTGGGACTCGCAACGATCTTATACTTGTTGAATTGACTGCTAATTGACGTCTTATACTCAGTCACAGTCATACTTGTGTATCATATCTTCGTTCCCTCACATTTCTTGTTAATACTTGTTGCTATCTCTATTTGGGATGAATATTATGAATTTTCTGTGAGCCCGAGAGGCTGGAGAAGTTAGTGCCTGAGATAGGGCCTCAGTGCCGAGTTGTGAGTTATGTGAGGTATATGGATCGGGTTACACGCCACAACGAGCCTTATGGATATTTATGTATATGGATCGGGTTGCACGTCGCAACAAGACTTAGGAATATATATATGGATTATGGATCGGGTTGCACGCTGTAATGAGCCTTATGGCTATTTATGTATTATGGATCGGGTTGCACGCCGCAACGAGATTGGGTCGGGCTTCATGCCACAGCGATATAGCGCTTGGGCTGAAGGAACCCCTCCGAAGTCTGTACACCCCCATTGAGCGCAGGTACCTATTGAGTGTGTGTGTGTGTGTGTGTATTGAGGGCTGAGAGACGAGTTTTGAGCTATTGAGGGCTTGAGGGACTGTGATCCTGAGAGGTTGCATTTATCTTGATTTTGTTGCTATTCTTAGTTAATTCATGTTAGTGTTGAACTATCTGGAAGTTTTATACCCGTTTTACCTGAACTCAGTAGATATGCAATTGACTTGTTATACATTTGCCAGAATTTACTCACGTACACTTTCATTGTTGAAGTTTATGAAATGAACTGCATTTTGTTTAGCTCGTCACTGCTTCTCAGTTCCTTAGTTATTTCTTTTACTTGCTGAGTTGGTTGTACTCATGCTATATGATGCACTTCATGTGTAGATCCATGTGTGCACAGTTTCGGAGGTCGTTAAGCTCGTGCGCGGGCGAGTATCAGAGACTACGAGGTAGCTGCCGGCGTGCGCAAACCTTGTCTCTCCTTATATATTGATACTTAGAAACTGTTTTATTAGACTGGCTATCTAGATGCTCATGACTTGGTGACACCCCGATGCTTGGGACTACCTTTCTGCACTATATTTTCGAGTCAAACTTCTGTTTTATGAAAGATTTCTATTATGAAAAAGGCTTTTTGATTTATCTTTTATGCAATGTTGAAGTATTTTGAGAATCGGCTTACCTAGTACCACCGATAGGCACCATCACGACATGTTAGAGTTTTGGGTCATGACATTATCAGGGTCAAGATTATCCAAACTCCTAAATATTACAACATAAAGGGAAGAATTAGCATATGCCAGAGTAATAACACACGGGTTTAAGTCATCAATAAGTGACTAAGGTGATGTAAAACTGTCACGACCCAAAATTTCCATCGTCGGGACAGTGATGGCACCTAACATTACACTTGCTAAGCAAGCCAATGTTAGTGAATTATTAGCCAATTCTGTTATATTTCAGTTATTAACAACAAGCAAGCTATAACAAGTCGAAATGAACGTGGAATTATATATATAATAGCCTTGAATATGTACTACTCCCCAAAATCCATAGTCATAATTCACGAACAATATAAGATTTTGCAACAAGTATTTGTCCGAAAGAAATACAATTGTTTGCGGAATAAAGAAAGCAGTAAATTATGAGGTATGGAAGGGGACGCCAGGGCCTGCGGACAGCGACAGGTCTACCTTGGGTCTCCTAGCAAGTGAATCCTACAGCCAACCTCTCGATCAGCTCGGACTAGCTCCAAAATCTGCACAGAAAGTGCAGAGTGCAGTATTAGTACAACTGACCCCATGTACCGGTAAGAGTCAAGCCTAACCTCGACGAAGGAGTGACGAGGCTACGGCAGGTCACTCACAACATAATCTGCATACAGTATGTAATAAAAGCGGAAAGGAAAACAGAATAAAGTAAGCAGCAACTTGCATGAAGTAATTACAATTCTCAAAAGTATTTCGCCAGTGTTCAGATACTACCAATCCTTAAGTGCAATTTAAGACTGTCGTACAGCTAACACAGTCAGGGAAAGCATAAACATATAAGTTGTTGCAGCGCAACCCGATTGCACCGTACATGTCATATTCACCCTTATTTCCTCTTAATAACATGAACAACAGAATATAAATAATTGTGTTGTGGCGTGCAACCCGATCCCACCATATCACCATAATCAATATCACAATTCACCTTTATTCCACCACAATCCACCTTTATTACACCTGTCGCGGCGTGCAACCTTATCCCACCATACAATATCAATTCACCATTATTCCTCCTTAATATATCACCCTTATTCCACTTGTTGCGGCGCATAACCCGCTCCCACCATATCAATATCAATTACTCAGTAAGTACAGAAATTTCACAATTCAAATCACAAAACCCTTCACAATACTTAACCTTCAAACCAAAGAAAATGGGAAGCTTGTACACTATGAGAATTCACACAAGTAATATTACTCAGCGACACCAATCCAGAATACACCATAAAAACATCGATAAACTAGTTTAAGCAAATAATAGGAGGCAATGAATCTACGGGCTACTAATACCTTTAACAAAGGGAAAGGATGTCTAACAAGTAGCAATTAGGAATGGGAATACAAGTAAAATATGTAGTAGTTAAGGCAGGTAAAAAGAAAATATGAGAAGAATGGGAAAGAAACAGGAAAGACACATAAATTGGCGGCACATTAGTACTCGTCACTCACATATACGCTGCTCGCATGAATTTCATATAACAAATAGGTCGAGGGTTCCTAATCCCTCAAGTCAAAGTTAGACACAACACTTACCTCGCTCCACAGGCCACCTAATGCTCAATCACAGCCTTTCCTCTAGAATTAGCCTCCAAACCACTCGTATCTATCCATAATTTACCTAATCATATCAAATATTGCTAAAGAAACCAATTACAATGCATAAATTTAGGTTTCCCAAGTTCTCCCCAAAAAAGTCAAAAATTGACCCCCGGCCCGCCTGGTTAAACTTGAGGTTCGGACCAAAATCATTCACCCATTCACCCTCGAGCCCGATTATCCAATTAGTTTTTAAATCCGACCTCAATTTGAGGTCTAAATCCCAATTTTCCAAAATCCCTAATTCTACCCAAACCCCCAATTTCCACCATGAAAATCCTAGCATCTAGGTTGAAAATTCATGAAATGTGATGGGTAATTGAAATAAAGTGGGTTAGGATCACTTACAAAAGTTTTGGGGAAGAAATGGCCTTGGGGAAATCGCCCCTAGGGTTCTAGGATTTGAAGTTTTGATGAATGAGAGAAAAATCCCATCTAACTTAAGTTTTGATAAGTTGTAGGTGTCGCATTTGTGACCTGGGGTTCGCAAATGCGAGCCCCGCAAATGCAAAGAACCCATCGCAAATGAGAAGGTCTTTTACCCCTGCTATCGTCATAATTGTGAAGAAACCTCGCAAATGCGAGCCTGATGTTTTCACAAATGCGGCCATATGATTGCAAATGCGATCACTACCTTCCCCCTACCCAGTTCATAAATGCGAAGGTGTGTTCGTAAATGTGAAAACTATAAGGCCCAGCTATTCTTCGCAAATGCGAGAAATAGCTCGCAAATGCAAGACCTTCAGGGTTCGCAATTGCGATGCCTGATCTCGCAAATGCGAGATCAGAGGCCTGAACCAGATATTGCAACACCGGCTATGTTCTAAGTCCAATTTTCACTCCATAGCCTATTCGAAACTCACCCGAGCCCTCGAGGCTCCAAACCAAATATACACACAAGTCCAAAAACATCATACAACCTTGCCCGCGCGACCGAATCGCCAAAATAACACCTAGAACTACGAATTGAACACCAAATCGAATGAAATTTTCAAGAAAACTTTGAAATTCCTATTTTCTCAACCGGACGTCTGAATCACGTCAAATTAACTCTGTTTTTCCTAAAATTTCATAGACAAGACATAAAAATGGTATTGGACCTATACCGGGTTCTGTAACCAAAATACGGACTTGTTATCCAAAAAGTCAAACTTTGGTCAAACACTTCAAATTCATTAAGCTTTCAACTTTCCATTTTCGACATAGTCCGATATCTCGGGCTCGGGACTCCCGATTTCGATTCCGGGCATACGCCCAAGTCTCAAATCATGATACAGACCCATCGGGACCATCAGAATACAAATCCGGGCTTGTTTACCAAAAATGTTAACCGAAGTCAACTCAAATAAAGTTTTTAAGAAAAATTTCTTATTTTATTAGTTTTTATCATAAAGGCTTTTTGGAAAGACGTCGGACTGCGCACGCAAATTGAGGAAGGTTAAAACATGACTTTTATAGGTTTCGGATGATAGAATGAGGTATAAATCATAAGATGACCTACGGGTCATCACATTCTCCACCTCTAAAACAATCTTTCGTCCTCGAACGGACATAGAAGAGTACCTAAACTGGTGAATAGGTGGGGATATATACTCCGTATGTCCGACTCAGACTCCCAAGTAGATGCCTCAATGGGATGACCTCTCCACTGCACCCGAATTGAAGGATAACTATTCGACCTCAACTGACAAACCTGTCGGGCTAGAATGGCCACCGACTCCTCCTCATAAGTTAAATCTTGTCCAACTGCACAAAGTTGAAATCTAACACGTGGAACGGATCACCGTGATACTTCCGGAGCATGGACACATGGAATACCTGATGAACTGCTGATAACCCCAGAGGCAACGCAAGCCTCTAAGCCACCTCTCCCGCTCTTTCGAGAATCTCAAAAGGTCCGATATATCAAGGGCTCAGCTTGTGCTTTTTTTCAAACCTCATGACACCCTTCATGGGTGATACCCGGAGCAACACTCTCTCACCGACCATGAATGCAACATCACGAACTCTACGATCGGCATATCTCTTCTGCCTGGATTGAGCTGTGCAAAGTCACTCCTGAATAATCTTGAGCTTATCCAAGGCATCCTGTACTAAATCTGTACCCAGCAACCGAGCCTACCCCGGCTCAAACCACTCAACTAGCGACCGACACTACCTACCATATAATGCCTCATATGGAGCCATCTAAATGCTCGACTGGTAGTTTTTGTTGTAGGGAAACTCTGCAAGGGGCAAGAATGAATCCCACGATCCTCTAAAATCTATGACACATGCGCGGAGCATATCCTCCAAGATCTAGATAGTGCACTCAGACTTTCTGTCTGTCTGAGGATGAAATGTTGTACTCAACTCAACCCGCGTGCCCAGCTCACATTGTACTGCCCTCCAGAAGTGCGAGGTGAACTGCGTACCTCGATCAAAAATGATAGACACGGGCACACCATGAAGACAGACAATCTCGCGGATGTAAATCTCTGCCAACCTCTCCGAAGAATAGGTAACTGCCATAGGAATGAAGTGCGATGACTTAGTCAGCCATCCACAATGAACCAAACAGCATCGAACTTCCTATGAGTCTGCGGGAGTCCAACAACGAAATCCATAATGATGCGCTCCTAGCTCCACTCAGGTATCTCTATTTGCTGGAGCAAACCACCGGGTCTCTAATGCTCATACTTCACTTTCTGATAATTCAGGCACCGAGCTACATAAGCGACTATATCCTTCTTCATCCTCCTCTACCAATAATTCCGCCGCAATTCCTGATACATCTTTGTTGCTCCAGGATAAATAGAATACCGGGAACTATGGGCCTCCTCAAGAATCAACTCACGAAGTCCATCAACATAAGGCACATAAACACAACCTTGCATCTTCAAGACTCTGTCATCACCAATAGTAACCTGCTTGGCACCATTGTGCCGCACTTTGTCCCTAAGTACCAACAAATGAGGTTCGTCATACTTTCGGTCTCTGATACGCTCAAACAAAGAAGACCGAGCCATTGTACAAGCTAGAACACGGCTAGGATCTGAAATATCCAACCTCACAAACTGGTTGGCCAAAGTCTGAACATCTGATGCCAGCAGCCTCTCACCGACTTGAATGAACGCAAGACTACCCATACTCGCTGCCTTCCTACTCAATGCGTCGACCACCATATTGGCATTTCCGAGATGATACAAGATGGTGATATCATAGTATTTCAATAGATCCAACCACCTCCTCTGCCTCAAATTGAGATCCTTTTGCTTGAACAAATACTGAAGGCTCTGATGATCCGTGAAAATCTCACATGACATGCCATAAAGATAGTGCCTCCAAATCTTCAGCGTATGAACAATGGCTGCCAACTCTAAATCATGGACAGGGTAATTCTTCTTGTGAACCTTCAACTGCCCCGTCACATATGCAATCACCCTGCCCTCCTGCATCAATACCTCATCGAGCCCAAAACGGGAAGCATCACAATATACCGTGTACGATCCTGAACCTGTGGGCAACACCAACACTAGCGTTGTAGTCAAAGAAGTCTTGAGCTTTTGAAAGCTCGACTCAGACTTGTTTGACCATCTGAACGAGGCACCCTTCTGGGTCAACTTGGTCAACGTGGTTGCTATAGATGAAAACACATCCACAAATTAACGGTAATAGCGCGCCAAACCCAAGAAACTCCTTATCTCCATAGCTGAAGTGGGTCTAGGCCAGTTCTAAACTGCCTCTATATTCTTAGGATCTACCTGAATGCCCTCTGCTGATAAAACATGCCCCAAGAACTTAATCCAACCAAAACTCGCACTTTGAAAATTTAGCACACAACTGATTGTCTCTCAGAGTTTGAAGCATAATCCTCAAGTGCTGCTCATGCTCCTCCCGACTGCGGGACTATATCAAGATATCGTCAATAAACACAATCACAAAGGAGTCCAAATAGGCCTTGAACACTCGGTTAATCAAATCCATGAAAGTTGTTGGGGCATTTTTCAAACCAAAAGACATAATTTGAAACTCATAATGCCCTTACCGAGTCCGAAAAGTTGTCTTAGGGATATCGGTTGCCCTAATCCTCAACTAATGGTAGCCAGATCTCAAATCAATCTTCGAAAACACCTCGTCACCTTGAAGCTGATCAAATAAGTCATCAATCCTAGGCAATGGATAATCGTTCTAAATGGTGACTTTGTTGAACTACCAATAATCTATACACATCCTCATTGACCCATCCTTCTTCTTCACAAACAACACAGGCGCACCCCAGGGCAATACACTAGGTCTAATGAAGCCCTTATCAAGCAAATCCTGCAACTGTTCCTTCAATTCCTTCAACTCTGGCGGGGCCATGAAATATGGCAGAATGGAAATGGGTTGAGTTCCCGGAGCCAAATCAATACAGAAATCAATAACCCTGTCTGGTGGTATCCACGGCAGGTCTGCGGGAAACACCTCTGAAAACTCACGGACAACTGGAACTGAATCCATGGGAGGAACCTCTACACTAGAATCATGGACATAATCCAAATATGCTAAACACCCCTTCTCGAACATACGCTGAGCCTTCATATATAAGATAACACTGCTTGTAGAATGTCTAGGAGTCCCTTTCCACTCTAATAGAGGCAACCCCAACAAGGCTAAGGTTACCGTCTTGGCATGACAGTCCAATATAGCGTGATAGGTGACAGCCAATCCATACCCAATATAACATCAAAATCAACCATGTCGAGGAGTAGAAGATCTACACTAGTCTCAAGACTCACAATAGTGACCACACACGAATGATAGACACAATCTACAACAATAGAATCCCCCACGGGTGTGGACACATATACAGGGACACTCAAAGAATCACGAGGCACAACCAAATATGAAGCAAAATAAGATGACATATAGGAGTAAGTAGATCTCGAATCAAATAGAACTAAAGCGTCTCTACTGCAAACTGAAACAGTACCTGTAATAACAACATCAGATGACTCAGCCTCAGGCCTGACTGGAAAAGCATAACACCAGGGTTGGGCCCTACCACCCTGAACTATGTCCCTGGGATGGCCTCTAGCTGGCTGGCCTCCACCTCTAACGGTCTGACCTCCACCTCTAATAGTCTGGCCCCTACCTTGGGCTGCCTTACCCCTGCCTCTAGCTGGCTGAGCAGGCAGTGCAGCAACTGGTGCCGGAAACATGGAACGAGAACCCTGATGTTGTGGCGGAGCACCCAATAATCTCGGACATGTCCTCCTAATATGCCCACAGCCACCACACTCGAAACATCCATCCTGGAACTATGGCGGTGGAAGATGAGACTGACCCAAACCGGCCGGATGACCACGGTAATAACTCTGAATAGGAGGTACACTAATAGGAGCTGGTGGTGCACTATAGGCTGGCTGTCCAGAAGGAGGCACATAAGGACCATGACTCCCTGAAGCAATGTGGGATGCCTGAAGCGCTGAGTGAAACGGCCTGGGAGGATGGCCTCTACCAAAAGTTCCCCTGCCTCCAGATGAGGCACTACTGAACCTACCAGAATGACGAGGTCTCTTATCAGACCCCTGGCCTCCCTGTCCAAGGACCATCTCGACTCGCCTGGAAACATTGGCAGCCGCCTGAAAAAATCTCACTCCCAGTCTCCTTAGCCATCTGCAATCTAATAGGATAAGCAAGCCCCTTAATAAACCTCTTCACTTTCTCTCTCGGTAGGAACCAGAAGAAGAGCATGACGGGCCAAATCCACAAAATAGGTCTCGTACTAAGTAACAATCATACTGCCCTGCTGGAGATGCTTGAACTGACGGCGGTGCTCCTCTCTCAAGGTGATAGGCAGAAACTTCTCTAGGAAGAGATGAGTGAACTAGCTCCAAGTAAGATCAGGCGACCTAGGTGGTCTGGTCAACAAATAATCTCTTCACCATTTCTTGGCAGAACCAGTCATCTGAAATGCAGCAAAGTCGACCCCAATGGTCTCCAATATACCCATGTTCTAAAGAACCTCATGGCAGCTATCAAGATACACCTAGGAATCCTCTGAAGTAGCACCACTAAAGTGACCTGGGAAGAGCTTGGTAAACTTTTCCAATCTCCACAAAGCCTTAGAAGACATAGCTGACCCATCACTTGTCTGTGCTACAATAATCGCATCACGCTAGTTGAAACAGAACAGATCGAGTACCCGGTTGTGACTTGGGCAGATGTTCACAACCGATATCAGTCGAAGATTAAGGTCGAGGATGAACAATTAGGAAACCTTTCAAGTTCAGGTGATCCAAACCGGTCGACAGGTGAAAACCAGAGAGATATTGATAGAGAATCAAGGCCGAATAAAGATCAGTATCAGTCGTATGTTTCAGATTGAAGGAATAACGGTCTGGGATACAAATCCGCCTGCAGCGATCGAAGGGGTGACCGATAGCAGAATTCTCGGGGATGAATGACCAAAACTGGCTTCGACAAATATGCAGGTCCCAAAGAAGCACCTCAATTATCAGAGTACAATTTCAGTTTTGATGCACCGGGGATTGTATCGGCTATCAGAAGGATCAAAGATACCAGGTGGCCCAGGCTTATATAGACCGACCCCTCCCAAAGGAATCCAAGCTTAATGTGTATGTACCATGGCACACATAGCCATAAGACCGAAGACTGCAGACAGTTGAGAGAGAAGGTAGCTCGATTATTCAACGAGGGACACCTTCGAGAGTTCCTCAGTGATCAATCCAAAAATCACTTCAGGGAAAGAGATGCCAACAAAAAGAACGATCAAGAAGAACCTCAGCATGT
Organism: Nicotiana knightiana; assembly: GCA_005239525.1. NCBI lineage: Eukaryota > Viridiplantae > Streptophyta > Magnoliopsida > Solanales > Solanaceae > Nicotiana > Nicotiana knightiana. The sequence goes on along the minus strand of ML398757.1, from coordinate 27,838 downwards.
TATCCACATGATCGTTGGCGAGGTCAACATCCCACAAGGACCTGTATTCAAACGCACCAAAGTGTCGATCATCAAAGAAAAATGGACTCGAGACTATGTGCCCGAAGGCAATCTATCGTTCAATGATGAAGAAGCAGAAGGCATCTCTCAGCCGCACTACGACGCCCTGGTAATTTCTATTCTATTAAATAAAATTCAAGTTAAACGTGTTATAGGGTATCCAGGTAGCTTAGAAAACATAATCAGATCAAGGGTCGTGGAGCAGCTCGGCCTAATAGACCAAATTGTACCTGCATCTCGGGTCCTAAACGGCTTCAACATGGCAAGTGAAACAACAAAAGGGGAGATAATTCTATCAGTAAACATGGTCGGGACTATCCAGGACACCATATTCCATGTCATCGAAAGCGATATGAGATACATTGCACTGCTCGGAAGGCCCTGGATCCACAACATAAGGGCAGTACCGTCGACCCTTCACAAAATGATAAAGTTCCCAACAACGGATGGTGTGAAAACAGTTTACGGGGAACAACTCGCTGCGAAGGAAACGTTTGCACTCGGCGAGGTAACGCTGATATCAACACCATTGACCTCGAAAAAATCGAGCACAAAAGATAAGAAGACGACCAAATAGCAATCACCGCCCCCAGCCTCATTCAATTTCTTATTGATAACATGGATTGCTTTAAATCGTCCCATTTAAACATAATAGGAATCCCACCGGAGATAACAACTCATCAGTTGAGCCTGGATCCCAAGTTCAGACCAATATATCAAAAGAGAAGGCCCCAGTCCGAGGTAAAGCACGCCTTCATCAAGGACAAGGTAACCAAACTTCTCAATATAGGATCCATTGGGGAGGTAAAATATCCCGAATGGTTAGCCAATATAGTCGTAGTTCCCAAAAAGGGGAACAAACTTAGAATGTGTGTAGATTATAAGGACTTGAATAAAGCATGTCCAAAAGACTCTTTTCCCTTGCCCAACATCGATCGAATGATCGATGCCACGGCCAGCCATGAGACCCTTACCTTTCTCGATGCCTATTCTGGGTACAATCAGATCCAGATGGACCCAGAGGATTAAGAAAAGACTTCTTTTATCACAAAGTTTGGGACCTATTACTATAAGGTAATGCCCTTCGGGCTAAAAAATGCGGGAGCTACATATCAACGCCTAGTTAACAAGATGTTCGAAGAACAGATAGGTAAATCAATAGAAGTTTACATTGACGATATGTTAGTCAAATCCCTGCGCGCAGAGGACCATTTGGCTCATTTGCAGGATATATTCAAAATCTTAAGGAAATACACCATGAAGCTTAACTCCGAAAAGTGTACTTTCAGGGTCGGCTCGGGCAAATTCCTCGATTTCATGGTGTCAAATCGAGGTATCGAGATCAACCCCGATAGCTTCCCTGGGCCGATTCATCTCGAGGTCATCAGACCGAAGCCACAGGTTCTTTCCTTACTCAAAAAGAAAAATGATTTTACATGGACCCCGGAATGTCAACAAGCATTAGGGGAATTGAAATAGTACCTATCGAGCCCGCCTTTGCTCCACACTCCAAAGGCAGATGAGAAGTTGTACCTATACTTAGCAGTGTCTGAGATAGCGGTAAGTGGTGTGTTAGTTCGAGAAGAACAAGGTATGCAAATTCCTATTTATTATGTGAGTCGGACCTTAGGAGATGTTGAAACTAGGTATCCACACTTAGAGAAATTGACATTTGCATTAATAAGCGCATCTAGAAAATTAAAGCCATATTTTCAGCGTCATCACATATGCGTGATCACCACTTATCCACTCCGAAATGTTTCGCACAAGCCCGAATTGTCGGGTCGATTGGCCAAATGGGCCGTCGAACTTGGCGGGTACGATATCGAATATCAACCCCGAACGGCCATTAAGTCTCAGATTTTAGGAGACTTCGTGGCCGATTTTATGACAACTCTCGTACCCCAAGTGGAAAAGGAACATCTACTTAAATCGGGTACTTCATCGGGGTGTGGGCCCTCTTCACGGACGGTGCCTCAAATGTGAAAGGGTCCGGGCGTGGTATTGTTTTGAAACCGCCTACGGGCAACATTATTAGACAATCCATTAAAACTGCCAAATTGACTAACAACAGGCCGAGTATGAGGCCATGATTGCAGGTCTCGAGCTAGCTAAAAGCTTGGGGGCGGAAGTAATCGAAGCTAAGTGAGACTCCCTACTGGTGGTAAACCAAGTCAATGGAACTTTCGAAGTTCGAGAGGATAGGATGCAAAGGTATAGGTAACCTTGCACCATTTTAATAATGGACTCTACAACACGTGCCTCGAGAGCAAAACGCCGAGGCCGACGCACTTGCCAATTTGGGGTCATCAGTTGAAGAAGATGAGATCAGCTCGGGGCCTGTCGTCCAACTCTCGAGGTCTATGATCGAGGAAGGACATGCTGAAATAAATTCTACAAGCTTAACCTAGGACTGGAGAAACAAATACATCGAGTACCTGAAGAATGGGAAGCTTCCGTCGGATCCCAAAGAATCGAGGGCCTTACGGACCAAAGTCGCTCAATTCACATTAGAAAAAGATACAACATTGTACAGGAGGACGTTCGATGGTCCATTGGCGGTCTTCTTAGGACTATGAGATACTAACTATGTTCTACGAGAAATCCACGAAGGCACTTGCGGGGACCATTCTGGCGCAGAGCCACTAGTTCGAAAGGTCATCAGAGCAGGATATTATTCTGATAGCATGGAAAAAGACTCTAAGGAGTTCGTTCGAAGATGCGATAAATGTCAGAGGTTTGCACCAATGATCCATCAGCCTGGCGAACAACTTCACTCGGTCTATCCCCATGGCCATTCATGAAGTGGAGAACGGACATCGTCGGTCCTCTGCCATCGACCCCAGGTAAAGCTAAGTTCATATTATTTATGACTGACTATTTCTCTAAATGGGTTGAAGCACTAGCCGTTGAAAAGGTTAGAGAAAAAGAAGTGATCGACTTCATATGGGATCACATCGCATGTCAATTCGTGATACCCACAGAAATAGTATGTGATAATGGCAAACTGTTCGTCGGTAGCAAAGTAACAAGATTCCTCGAAGATCACAATATAAAGAGGATACTATCGACACCGTATCACCCTAGTGGAAACGGACAAGCGGAATCAACGAACAAGACTATCATCTAAAACTTGAAGAAAAGTCTAAATGAAGCCAAAGAGAAGTGGAGAGAAAAATTTCCCGAGGCTCTATGGGCATATCAGACAATATCAAAATCTAGTACCGGAGCAACTCCGTTTTCCTTAGTATATGGCTCCGAGGCCTTATTACCAGTCAGAGAGCCCAGTGCCATATTTCGATATGAAATAGAGGAATCAAACCACGAGGCCATGAGTACCATCCTTGAGCTGTTAGATGAAAGATGAGAAGTTGAACTCGTTTGAATGGCAGCACAAAAGCAATGGTTCGAGAGATACTAAAACAGAAGAACTAACCTTCGACATTTCAGAGTCGGGGACTTGGTCCTAAGAAAAGTCACCATCAACACTCGAAAACCTAATGAAGGGAAACTCGCTCCTAATTGGAAAGGACCCTACCAGATCCTCGACATTGTCATAAACGGGTCTTACGAACTCAGAACAATGAACGACGAACCATTGTCGAACAACTGGAACATATCACTCCTTAAGCGGTACTATTGTTGAGGTATGACTTTCTCTTTTATTTCATAAATATTCGAAACTAACTCATTGCGGGGATTCCATCCAAGAAATCGAGGCCTTAGGTTTTAAAGTACGTGTTACACTCTTTTTCCCTTAGATCAGTTTTTATCCCAAATGAGTTTTTCCGTCGAGGTTTTTAACAAGGCAGCAACTATATGCTACATGAGGAAAAGTCAACAGTATCCAAGGCTTCTTTACAATCAACCTCGAATACTGGGGTCATCACCATCGAATTTTATGTGTTCGAGAAATATATCTAGTATCAATAGGTCTTGATAGGAAGAATTTTGTAATGGACCAGACGGTCGAATGAACCGTGTCCATATAGATTAGCCGAGTCCCGACAACAAAACATGTACGCATGTAGAAATTATTCAAAGAAGCATCTTCTTTTCTCGATCATCTCATGTTTCGAAGAAAATTTTCTACTATATGAGTCGTGTACATATGATTCTGATCTATTGTGCAAACTAACACTTGTGAAAAATGGCTCAAGGGCCAAATACAAGCATACCTCGAATACTCGGGGACCGTACACTTGAACTATCTAAGTTCGAAATCATAGGACCTCAAAGGGGTATTCCCCGATATATAGGCCAAGGCCACCAGACTCGGGAACCAAGTTCGAAGTGTTATCGGGAAGTAAGTCCAAGAGACATACCTGAAGGCTACGACCAAAATAACGCGGCTCGTAGACATTCGACTTCTGCCATAAACAAAAAGACCTTCAAATACTTTGAAAAAACGGTTAAATAAGGCTACCCTCGGCAAAGCAAATAAAAAAAGGCTCCGATAAAATCAGCCCTCGAATACTTAAAGGCTTCGATAATATCAGCTTTCAAAAAAAACCTCAAGGGGTATCAAATTGTCTTAACACAAACACGTTAAGACACAAAGAAAAATAGGTTTCGGTTATCGGATCCTCAAAAAACCCAATGTGTGTAAGAATATATGCTAAGGCATAAGAAATTGTCACTAAGTCTTTTAGCCTAAAAGGGAAAAATAATAGCTATATTTAGAGGCCGAATTGGACCAACCTAAAGAGCCTAAAGGTCGATCTAAAAGAGCCTAAGGGCCAATTCAATTGAAGTTCGAGACCTCGTTCTCACTCGATTCGAGCCCAAGGGTTCCGATATTTCGGGATCAAACAAATGTTAATCACAGCTCGGAGATTCACCAAAAGTATATACTGTGGAGAGCTCAAAAAATTTAACAATCAAAACCTAAGGTTTTTCTTTATCCTAAATTCAGGATTCACTCGAACTTGATTATTTAAGATAACACATCTATCAGTGCGATCGAGACACCCCTGAAATAAGGTATCAAACAAATTTAGAACTCGGGGACTTGCCCTCGTATAAACGAAAATCGTAAGGGTGTATTTCAGTTACAAGTCGGATTATAAAAACAAAAAATTTTCCAATAAGGGCAAAAAGATTATCTGGAACTGAAAACATACGAAGGCATCAAGAAGAAATTTTCTATTATATATCAAAAATATGTACAAGAGGCCAGTCAAAGCCTTACAAAAGAGAAAACAAGTTAGAATCTAACTACGATTGGGGATAGTCCCCTCAGGGTCGCTTCCTCTTGAGCAGCTTCTCCGGGAGCAACTTCTTCAGCGGCCTCATCTCCATCTTCTCCACTTTCGGACCTGCCTCGGCTACCCTCTACATCATCACATCATCTTCGGAAGAGGCCAGCTGCTTGGCTTCAGTCTCAAGTTCTTTGGCTCGAGCAATTTGCTCGGGGAGGTCAAAACCTCAAGCATGAATTTTCTCGAGGGTTTCCCCCTGGGGTTGGCACTTTTCCAAATCACTACGCCACTGCTCCTGGTCGGAAGCCTCCATTAGCTGTGTTTGAACAGCTTCGGCATCGACCCGGTACATGGCAATGGACTTGTCCACCAAGACCTTGGTCTTCTCGATCTCCGCTTGGCCTCAGTAAGCCCGGCTTCGAGTTCCTCGACCCTCTTGGCCTGGGACGAACTTTTCCCTCTAAGGCTCTGGAGTTGGGCTGATGTTTTATACGTCAATACCACACAAGAGGGGGGTGATTTGTGTGGTATCAAACTTTTAAGTGTTGTCATTATAGAAGGACCTGGTTCTTCTATGTGTTCCAACTCGTACTGTTGTGGAATAATAAATACAAAAAAGTAAAGAACACAGAGATTTTTACGTGGAAAACACCTGTCTCAAAAGGTGAAAAACCACGACCTACTACTCAGTAGGATTTTCTCCAAACACTTCACTACAACAATGAGTCAAACAACATTTACAAAATAAACTCTTTTGTTAATGTAAGGATTAACTCTAACCCTTTGTGGCAAACTAGCCTCTAGCTATTTGCTACAAACTTCAAATTAACTATAATTTGAACACTCAGTACCTATTACAATTGCTTCTAGATAAAGCTGAAAGGTACAACTTGTAATCACCTACTACAAATAAACTAGACTAAAAGACAACACATGGAACTCGTTCTTCTAGCTGGTTCAGGTAGCTCCAGATTCGCACTCTTCAATTTGGTTCGAACTGGTTCCAAAATTTCTTCATGAATTTTTCTCTCAATTCCTGATAAATTTCTATTTTTGTGCATCTATATACAATAAGAACAATCTGCAATTTATAGGGGTTAGTAAATAAGGTATTAACTAGAATCCTAATGCAATTCTTCCTTGGTAGAAGAGTTCTAGTCAAACTCAACTCCTAAATCCTTCCTTATCTTAGATTCTGTTCTTATTGAATAAGGAGTCCTTCTCTAATTTCGTTTTTACAATCTTTTCGATCAGAAGATATCTCAATTTTACCAGAATACATTTATCTCATGCATGTGCATCTCATGTGCCTTTAACTCTGCTGGTCTATGTCACCTGTGATGGACCTGGTTCATCTCGGAGTTCCTTTGTCAATCTTCAAAACTATTTCCTTTCTTGGGCCAACAAATTCCCCATTTTTGATGATGACAAACTTTGTGCTTCAGGCCTGTTTCAGCTTAGTCCAACATTGACACATATAAGAGTATTAAGCATTTATCACAAAGAACCAGGTTTATTAGGTTATAAATATCACATGTTCAGAGCACAACTTATCTTCCCTTTTTTGGCATCATCGAAAAGTTGAAAAAAAAATTGTGTGAATCCCATATTTTAAACACTTACTCATGGACATTTGGGCAACTGCATATGCAATCATGGGTTAATCATCAATAATCAACTAAAAATTCAAACTATCAAAAAATAGAGATACTGAATCAGAGCAAAAAGCATCAGATTTCATTGATAGATCGAATACGATTCTGGCACAATCCACAAAATAAAACAAAAAAAGTTAAAACATGAGCAACAAACAAAAATTCTGAATCTGGGTCACTAAAAGTTCTAGGCAGGCTACGAAATTAAGGCTTGGAAAAACTGCAGACCTAGTTCATTTAGCCAAGATGGATGGTTCAGCAGACTTAGAAACAGATGAAGACTTCTTTGAGGAAGTCTTGGCTTTCTTGGGCTTAGGGGTCTGAATCTCTACCTCTTCCACTTTTTCACTTTGATGGACCAGGTCCATCTCATCCACTTCAACAGCCTCAATAGGCTCAACAACTTTTTCTTTCTCTTTTTCCACTCTTTTCTTCTTACTCTCCTCTTAAATCTCTCTTCAACTCGTCCTCACTTTGCTTTACCTTTCTCCTTGTAGTTCTTCCTCTTGGAAAAGAAATATTAGAAGTCTCAGAAGGAGCAGCTTTTCTTTTCTTACTTTCTTTTGTTGTTCCAGACGTTTGAGCTTTAGGAGTTCTTTTCTTCTTTGGATTGTAATTATCGCCTAACATTTTCAGCAGACCTGCCAGGTTTTCCTAAGTAGATGAACCAGGTTCATCTGTACCTTTCCTAAATTTACTAACCCTTCAGCCTGATTCACTTCCCCTTGCGTTCTTGCTACTTTCTTCCTCCTTTTCTGGCTCAGCACCACAATAGCCATTCTAACAGATTCAGAGGTGGGTGAAGAATCAGCCACTTCTTTCCCTTTTCCCTTCTTATTACTCCGTACTCCCTCACTGTTCTTTTATTTTTATATTTTATTTTTACCTCCTCTCCTTCTTGTCTCGGGCATTTCAACATCTACCATAGACTCAACCAGTATGACCTTAGAAATTACCTCGGAAGAAGGCTGTGGTACAGAAGTTACCTGTTCAGAATCGGAACACCCAGTTTCTTCCCCCTCAATCGCCGACTTGAAAGAGTCATCAGAAATTTGGGAATGGTTCTTTTAGGGAGGGGACGACTTGAATGAAATTTTAGTTTTTAATAGACGGTTAAGGCTTCCCTAGAATCTAGCTATTTTAATTTGGTGAGGATTCTTGTTGAAATGGAACTGGTTCAAAGTCAATAGGATAGGCTTTTGAAGATTTTGGGCTTGAGTAGGACTCTTCTCATGATTTAAATATTAGTATTTCAAATTGTGCAGAGTGTAGAACACATACCTCGCCTTTTAGATGAACCAGCATGATGAACCAGGTTCATCATTTCAGAATCCTCTTGATCAAGCCTCAATTTGCAAAGATAGAAAAAATTTCATTGTGATCAGTGACTCATATCAAAACATGGCATAAGAGTATACTTCTTACAGTATGAGACTGAGGAATTATTAATCTGATTATTTACACCCGTTTCAGACTTTTCTAGCCAAATTTGTTTCTTTGTTTTCATTCTTCTCTTTCCCTTTTTTCATGTACATTCTGAACTGGTTCAATCAGGTGATTTTAACCATCCCTAATAGTAACCTATTCCTTTCAAAATGCTCTTTACTCGGTGCTTTTGTAAAGATATCAACAATCTATTTATCAGTAGCATAAAACTCAATAGTGATCAATCTCTTCTCATAATTATCCCTTAAAAATAATATCTAACATCTATATGCTTACTTATTTGTGATGAACCGAGTTCTTGGTCATACTAATTGCATTAGTGTTTTCACAAAACATAGTGAGACAACCTACATCAATACCACAATCCATTAATTTTTGTTTGATCCACAACATTTAGCACAACATGAGGCAGCAGCATTACACTCAGTTTCAGCAGTAGATAAGCCCTCAGAATTTTACCTTTTTGGTGGCCCAATACATAAGACATGAGCCAAGAAACTATGTCATACCTAAGGTGCTCTTTCTATCCACAAGAAAAACTACATAATCAGCATTATCATATCCCACTAAGTTGAAATTACTACCTTACCGATACCATAGACAAAGGTCAGTGATGCCTTTTAGGTATCTCAAGATCCTCTTGACAGCAGTCAAGTGAGACTCTTTTGGATTTTCCTGGAATCCAACACAAAGGCCTACATTGAAAAGAATGTCAGGTCTGCTAGCAGTGAGATATAACAAAGAGCTAAGCATTCCCCTATACATCTTCTGATCAACAGATGAACCGGGTTCATCCATATCCAATTTCGTGGATGTTGCAATAGGAGTGTCAATTTCTTTGGATGTTCCTTCCTGGTTTTGTTACTGAGGAATAGGTTCATGGATAGGTTCCCTCGAGGTTTGAGGATCGGTTCCTCTCTAGTCAGTTCCCCCTGTCACATTGCCCTGGGTGGAAGGACCTGTTCCATCATGTGATGCTGCTTCAGGCTGGACTGTGACTTCATCATTTGAGTTTCTTGTTAGTCCAATATCTTCATCATCTTGTTCCTTATCAACCCCAATGATCTAACCTTTCTTCCCATTTCCAAAGGAGACATTACCCCCTTTGAGGTTCTCAAGTGAAATGAATTGGTCCTTGCTTCTTGTCATGTGCTTTGAGAAGCCACTATCCATGTACCATATTTGGTTTCTCCCCTTCATTTGAACCTGCAAAAGAAAATCAGGGGTTAGTCTTAGAACCCAAACTAGTTTGGGTCCCTTTCTATAGGCAAAAGGATAAATCAAATTCTTTTTAGCCCAACTTGGCAGCCTATTTTTCCCTAGAACAAAATTTTTGTTCTTCTGACTTGCCTTCTCTTTTGCAGTGCATTCACTTTTATAGTGACCAGTATTACCATAGTGTGTGAAAATCTTGTTCTCAGGGAGTGTGAGGTACTTGCCTTTGGGATCCCACTTAGGTGTAGAGTTCCCAAAGCCAAGTCCTCTTCTGTTGCTACTATGATGTTTTTGTAGCCATGAAAGTGCATCAGAGGACCTGTTCCATTTACAAGTTCTGTCTAGCTCATGCTTAACCTTAGTCAAGTCCTCCTTCAGGGTTCTTACCAGTTCATCCTTTTTATAAAGCTCATCTTTTACCTTTCCTAGATCCTTTTCTAGTGAGAGTTGTGTGTCACTAGCTATTTCTTTACCTGTTCTTAACTTCAATTTTAGATTTTCAGATCTAAGTTCTAAGACAGTTGTATCAAGTGGATGAACCTGGTTCTTCAATGTAGTATTTTCCTTTTCAGTTTTACAAATATTTATTTCCAGGTTTTTGCATTCTGCTATTAAAAAGTTGCACTTTTTTGACAGCTGTTCTTTTTCAGAACTTATATTCTTAGATTCATCAATTAAAATTAGCAACAATTCAAATAGTCTATCTTTAGAAAGGAGTTTAATTTTATCCTTAAGGTCCAGAACACTTATCTCGGATTCTTCATCAGGTTCATCTTCAGATTCCCGAACTGCTATAAGAGCTCGTTCAGCAACCATTGCTTTGGATGACCTTTTGTTGTAGTTCTTCTGGTCATGAACCTATTCCTTATTTCATATTTCTCCTTTTTTCACTCGACTTCCCACATAGGACAGTTATTGATCATGTGGTTCCTTTTACCACATTTGAAGCATCCATCAGTCATCTGTAAGTGAACATCGAATAGTGGCGGCCTAGTGGTGCATTTCTCTTTACACTTTTCAGGTAGTGCACTCATCTTGATCCTTTCCTAAGGTGTTAGCCTCTTCAAGGATAACCTGCGCTGATACCAATTGATGTTTTATACGTCAATACCACACAAGAGGGGGTGATTTGTGTGGTGTCCAATTTTTGAGTGTTATCGTTATAGAAGGAACTGGTTCTTCTATGTGTTTCAACTCGTACTGTTGCAGAATAAAAAATGCAGAAAAATAAAGAACAAAAAGATTTTTACGTGGAAAACACCTGGCTCAAAAGGTGAAAAACCACGACCTACTACTCAGTAAGATTTTCTCCAAACACTTCACTACAACAATGATCCAAACAGCATTTACAAAGTAAACTCTTTTGTAAACTTAAGGATTAACTCTAACGCTTTGTGGCAAACTAGCCTCTAGCTATTTGCAACAAACTTCAAGTTAACTATAACTTGAACACTCAGTACCTATTACAATTACTTCTAGATAAAGCTGAAAGGTACAATTTGTAATCACCTACTACAAATAAACTAGACTAAAAGATAACAGATGGAACTGGTTTTTTTAACTGGTTCAAGTAGCTCCAGATTCACACTCTCCAATTTGGCTCGAACTGGTTGCAAAATTTCTTCACGAATTTTGCTCTCAATTCTTGATAAATTTCTATTTTTGTGCGTCTATATACAATAAGAACAATCTGCAATTTGTAGGAGTTAGTAGATAAGGAATTAATTAGAATCCTATGCAACTCTTCCTTGGTAGAAGAGTTCTAGTGAAACTCAACTCCTAAATCCTTCCTTATCTTAGATTATGTTCTTATTGAATAAGGAGTCCTTCTCCAATTTCGTTTTTGCAATCTTTTCGATCAGAAGATATCTCAATTTTACCAGAATACATTTATCTCATGCATGTGCATCTCATGTGCCTTTAACTCTACTAGTCTATGTCACCTGTGATGGACCTGGTTCATCTCGGAGTTCCTTTGTCAATCTTCAAAACTATTTCCTTTCTTGGGCCAACATGGGCCTCATCCGAAGATAGTTTGGCCAAAGTTGCCTCCTTTTCCGCAGCAAGGCAGCCCATTCTACATTTCCATTGATCACAGTAGGCCTTGACCTGATCGACCTCTGCCCGGAGCAACTCGATCTTCTCCACTGTCTGCTGTAGTTGAGATATCGAAGTATTAGATTCCACAGTCGAGTTGATTCCATACTCTATCAGAAGGGCAGTTACCTATTTGTCTAACTCGGCCTCCTCTTCATGAGCCTTGGCCAGGTCTGCTTGAATATCCTTTATGACCTCGTCCTTTTGGTCGCAAAGTACCTTCATGGTATTTCTCTCTTCCGAGACCTTCTAAAGTTTGGCTTCACACTGATTAAGGTCATCTTGGAATTTGGCAGAAGCCTACACAAAGAAGAAAATGCAAGTAAGATTTCTAAGGAAAGAGGCGAATAGAAATAACCGAAAAGCGACTGGTACTTACCTTAAAAAAAGACCTTGGGCTTCTGCCATGAGGATCAAAGCGTCAGTAATATCGAAGGTGTAATCGACCCCCACGAAGCAATCCCGGAAAGGATCACCCCCGCTAGACCCTCCGCAAATCTCGAGGGTCTTCAGCCTTTGGGCCTCCCTTATTTCTCCTTCGGAAAAGACCAACATTGAAGGCAGTTGACTTATTGTCATGGCCCCGAGCGAATCACTCGGGGCGCTCTGTCCAATCTTATGATTTTAGAACCAGCCCTGCTCGGTGTAGAAGCTGATGATCGAGATATCACCTCGACCTAAGGGGACCTGGGGTTCACCCTCGAATTTTCCTTCGAAGCCTCCTCGATACGAGGCTCAGCTATAGTGAGTGGTAGCTCGGAATGTTAGGCGACCTCGGGGGCCTTCCTAGGGTGGGCTCAGCACCGAAGTGTCTTCTTCTTCTTCCTCATCCTGATCTCTCAACGTTTGGACCGTGTCCACTGAGAGAGCGACCGTTGTTTTCCTCACCCTTTGAGGTTTGGGTTTGGAGACTTCGGATTGAGAGAGATCCTTTCTCTTCTTATCCTTCTCCGGCCTCGGTGCTGGGGACTTGGCTACTCCTCCCTCACTCGAAGGCCTCAGAACGACATCCTTGGTCAAAGCTACATGAGGAAATATTAGTAACGAAGAAAACATGTGATTAATTCGGAATGTATAAGAAGATATCCTTGCCATGGTTTTTGGCCTCCCACCTGCCCTTGGCCAGATCCCTCCACGCTCGTTCAGCACGAGTTGAAGTAGAGGCGAGTTTATGGATCCTTTCCTCAAAATCGGGCACCACCTGAGGCATCCAAGGGACAACTGCATGATTTAAGAAGAATGTTAGACGAAATCAAAAGAAGCACGAAGATCGCAAAATAAAAATTCACTTACATTTGAAATTCCATTCCTCAGGGAATGGCATCTTTTCCTTCGGTATTATATCACAGGTCCTCACCCGTATGAATCGGCCCATCCAGCCTCGATCTTTATCCTTGTCAATGCTCGAGAATAGAGTCTTTGTTACCCGACAGTGAAGCTTAATTATCCCTCGATAGAGTCAAGGCCGGTACAACCGTATAAGATGATTCAGAGTGAAATCCAACCCGCTGGCCTCGTTAGAGAAGAACCGCAACATAATCATTATGTGCCAAAACAAAGGGTGGAGCTGATCGAGGGTGACTTCGTACCTCCTACAGAAGTCGAAAACCACCGGATCGACGGGACCCAATGTGAAGGGGTAAGTGTAAAAACTTAAGAACCTCTTCACGTGTGTGGTGATGCTCTCTTCAATGGTAGGAATGTGCACCACTACCTCTGAACCCCATTTGCAATCCTTCTTCATAGAATCGACATGGCCCTTAGCACTCGAACACATGTACATCGACACATGTTCGCATCCGCCCGGTACCGATGAGGGGTTCTCGACTTTAAAGTCAATTTTAAGGACGCATGGGCCAGGAACATATTCATGGGGGGCCGGTTCTACCGATGTCTTATCACCGGCTGACGGGAAGAGGAAGACGAATCCTTTTCCTTTTGCGGCACAGTTTTGGAGGTTTTTGCAATTTGTGTATGTAAAGGAAGTAGAAAGAAGGTGTAAAATTTGTGGCTCCGGTAAAAACAATGATGGCGTAATGAGCGGCAATGGGAGAAAGATAAGGATAATTGGGAAATAAAGGATTTATAATCAAAGCAAAGTAAAGTTTGAATCAACAAAAGATGGGGTATTTATAGGCTTGTGACGACGGTTCGATATTACTAGTGGCCGACCGACGACTGACATGCATTGATGGTTTTGGGAACCAAATCGACGGGACGTTTCGGTCACATCCATTGCTTACATCATAGAGATGACGTCATGATTGAGGCATAAGGGAATCGAGGTTCAAGTCGTTTCTTATCATTTCATTCTAAAAAACGTGGGGACTATCTCTATATGGTTAAAATTGACCATATCCGATTTTAGGGGCTCAAAGGTATGCCTCGAGGTTAAGTCCGTATCAAAGCAAGCTCAAGCTTAAAGAACACGGAGTGTGGAGGATCGAGATCAAGCAAGATCGACATCGAGTAACAGAATAATGATATATCCGCAATTGACCACAAATCTCGGCGGGAATCTCGGGATTGACAGGACCCTTAATAGCTATTGATATCAATCATGTATTTTGTTTCCGAAATTAGAGTTATACCTTATTTAGGATTCCTCTACTATATAATGAGGGATCCTGTTCATTTGTAAAGGGACATCATTTTACTGAGAAATAACAATACGCTACTTCTTTACTTACTTACAATTTTCTACTGTTCGTATTGTCCTCATTGTTCTCATCACTTGGTCTCGAGCCTAATCCAAATCGAGGTCGATAACTATCAAACGACACTGGTTTGATTCATTCTAGTCGCTTAACTCATTTATTTATTTAGTCATTNATATATATATATATATATATATATATATATATATATTGTAGCAAAAATCTTAGTAGAAACAATAAAACAAAAAACTAAGTAGCCGAATTATTAACTAAAGCTTCAAATTGTATTGATAAAAATAGGCTTCACACGTGTACTAATTATGATGACAAAGCAATCCATGTGGAGCAATGAAAACATGACAACTGGACGAGAATTTACGAAGAGGTACGAGACAAAGAGGAACGGAATGATATACCCACAAGGTAATCAGATACGGGAATCTCAATCTAATTGAGGAGATGAAGAAACACGGTCAGAATGAATCAAGGCAGAATAAAGAGCAGATTCGAAGATCTTCAATCAATGATCCAAACGTTACATAATCTTCACGCAACAGTTATGCCCATTATTAGTCATCAATGCTCAATCACTAAAAAGAGTAGACGTTATATTAAGAAATTCCCTATAAAAGAGAGTAAAATATAACATGTAAGGACACGTTCGAACCACTATTGAAATATACTTACTTTTTACGCATCTTTCTACTTTCTATTTACGAATTTACTTACAATTATTAGCATATTCTTTGGTTATCAGAAACCCGTGTGCTTCTTAAAATAGCTTTGGCAGAGAATCTAATTCTTTGGTTAAACGAATTGGTTCCGTTACCGAGAATTTGATAATCTCTGTTTTTTCTCAAACAACATTCTGTAAATTATGTTGAACGCCAACGACAACAACCAACAAAGGGTTGGAACTCCAGTTCCATCACCTTCAGGTTCCCCATGAGGCTCAAGGGAACATTCTCCAGAGAGATCTACGACTCAAAATAATAATCACAATGGAAATAACAAACAGGAGAACAAGATCATGTAAAACAAATGGTTGGTGAATATGTGACTCAAGCCTTACAAGCTATCATGAGGGAACTACCAGTTGCATCACCAACACCTCCTCCTAACAACACCGCAACTGTGGAAAATCCACAATCTGGACTAGCAAATTCAGGAAGTAGAAACACTCCAAATGAGTCCCTCGATGCATGTCACGACCCGAGTCTCCCACCGTAGGGACCGTGATGACGCCTAACATTGAACTCGCTAGGCAAGCCAGCGTAATTATTCAATTTATCTTACTCCTTTATTATTACAAATAGCATGCGAAAACAACACTAGCATAGATAGAAATACAAAATGGAGCAAGGTATATAAACTCAATGTATGCCTTTACGAAATTTCACAAACCAATCCCAGAATTTTCGAGTCACAAGCTCACGGGCTATCTACGAATAATACATGTAATGGTCTGAATGAAGTAAGTACGTCTGTTTCTGAAATATCTAGAACAGAATACAAAAGAAGTAGGAAGGGATGCCAAGGCCTGCGGACGCCTGCAGGACTACATCGGGGTATCCACTGGACTGAAGGCAGCAACCTCGATCTACGATCCGTAGGGTCCTACACCGGGATCTGCACAGAAGTGCAGAGTGTAGCATCAGTACAACCGACCCCATCTACTGAGTAAGTGTCGAGCCTAACCTCGGCGAAGTAGTGACGAGGCTAGGACAAAATCAATCAAATAAACCTGTGCAGTTTAATAATGTACAGAAATAATAATAATGACAAGAAATAAGCAACTAAGCATAAAGAAAAGGGGGAACATGTTGAGGGATAGAATATCAAGTAATGAAAATAACGAAGTAAGGCACAACTCAAATCTCAACTTAAACAGCAGAAAATAGCAACACAAGGAAGACAATGCACGACATCAACCTTCGTGCTTTTACTCTCGTCCTCACCACACAGCAAATATAAATTGCACGGCATCACCCTTCGTGCTTTTACCTCACATAATCATGGCACGGCATTATCCTTCATGCATTATCACTCATATCATGGAACGGCATCACCCTTTGTACTTTTACAATCACAATATCGGCACGGCATCACCCTTCGTGCTTTACACACTCTTACAATATCATACATGGAATCACCCTTTGTGATTTACACTCTTCCTCACCCAACCAATATCAATAACAACAATTTGGTAAGGAAAATCAACATTGATAAAGCCAAACGTCCCCGCAAAGGAGCTAATAGTAGAAAACAATACCATCCCGACAAGGGAAACAGCTATAACCAATTTCACATAATACATAACTTCTCATAAAAAGGCTCAATTGAAACTAATACTCAACACTGAACAAGATCAAGGAATTTCCACCAACATGAATAGCTATAAAGTAAAACTCAAGTCATACTTAATGGAAAACCACATAAATAACAATATTTGACTCACGGGCATACTTGGCGCCAACGTATAGGTACTCGTCACCTCGTCTATACGTTGAACATGGTACTTTACGCATAACAAATAGGACACAACACTTATTCCCTCAAGCTAAGGTTAAGCCAAACACTTATCTCAAATTCCACGACCGAACCCAAGCCTCGATTACCACTTTCCCTTTTGAATTTGACTCCAATTCACTTGTATCTAGACATATTCAATTCAATAACATCAATAAATTCCAAACAATTCCATTCTGACGATTAATTATATGTTTTACATCATTCTTCCCAAAAAGTCAAAAATCGACCCCCGGCCCGCTTAATCAAAACACGAGGTTCGGACGAAAACCCGATCACCCATTCACCCACGAGTTCGAATATGTAATTGATTTCTAAATCCGGCCTCTAAATGAGGTCTAAATTCCAATTATTCAAAAAACCCTAACTCTACCCAAATCCCTAATTTTCTACCCTTAAGAACATGATTTAGGCCTAGAAATATAATGGGTGTTAATATAAATTAAAGAAAACAAGGGTAAGAATACATACCTATGGTTTTGTGGTAAAATCCCCTTTCAAAAATTGCCCAATTTGGAGTTTAGGTGAAGAAGTTATGAAAATTTGAAGAAATCCCGATTTGCTACTGTTTTTAAAAAAAAACACTGGACGGACATGCTATGCGATCGCGACCCCTACTATGCGATCGCATAGGCTTCCACTCCCTTTCCCATCGCGTTCACGTACAAGAGGATGTGTTCGCACTGTGTTATTACCCAGCCCCCAGGCCCCCTATACTCTATGTGTTCGCGAACTACATGGGTGCATTCGCGTAGAGTAATTTTCCTATGCTCCGCATTCTCACCCTGTACTATGCGTTCGCACAGTGTTACCCTGCCCCTTCCCCGCGTGTGCATTGCGTTCGCATGGATACCCATGCGTTCGCATGGATACCCATGCGTTCGCATAGGGTAAAATTCCTGGACACCAGCAACAACCACAAGACACCATATTTTCGAAGTAAAAATCACCATGACGCCTATCCGAAACTCTCCCGAGCCCTCGGGGCTCCAAACCAAACATGCACACGGCTTAAAATACATCCTACGGACTTACTCGTGCGATCAAATCGCCAAAATAACGCTTTAAACAACGAATTTAGCCTTAAAATCAAAGAAAATTTCAAAAACTTCCAAAGTATCAAATTTCACGACCACGCGTCCGAATCACATCAAATGACTTCCGTTTCTTACCAAATTTTACAGACATATCACAAATATCATATTGAACTTGTACCGGGATCCGGAACCAAAATACGGGCCCAATATCATGAATTTCAAATATCATCAATTTCTAAAATCTCATATATTTTTCGAAAAAATATTTCTTTTAATAATTCATTTCTCGGTCTTGGGACCTCGGAATTCGATTTCGGGCATACGCCCAAGTCCCATATTTTCCTACAAACCCTCCAGGACCGTCGTATCATGGGTCCGAGTCCGTTTACCAAAAATATTGACCGAAGTCAACTTAAATCCAATATTAAGACCAATTTAATATTTTTCTCAATTTTTCACATAGAAGCTTCCCGGATACACGTCCGGGCTGCGCACAAAAATCGAGGTAATATAAAAGGAGGTTTTCAAGGCCTCGAAACACAGTTTTGACTTATAAAACAAGGGTTGACCTTTTGGGTCATCACATTCTCCACCTTTAAAATAACTGTTCGTCCTCAAACGGACATAGAAAAGTACCTGAATCAGGAAAAAGATGGGGATAACGGCTCCGCATATCGGATTCAGACTCCCAGGTAGTTGCCTCGGCATGTTGACTTCTTCATTGGACACGAACTGAAGGATAACTCTTCGATCTCAAATGACGAACCTGCCGGTCTAATATGGCTATCGGCTTCTCCTCATAGGTCAAATCCTTGTCCAACTGGACACTGCTGAAATCTAACACATGGGCTGGATCTCCGCAGTACTTTCGAAGCATAGACACATGAAATACCGGATGCACAGCTGATAAATTTGGTGGCAACGCAAGTTTGTAGGCCACCCCTCCCACTCTGTCAAGAATCTCAAATGGACCAATGAATCTAGGTCTTAGCTTGCCCTTCTTCCCAAATCTCATCAGGCCCTTCATGGCCGATTCCCGAAGCAATACCTGCTCCCCAACCATGAATCCCAAATCACGAACTCTGCGGTCGACATAACTCTTCTTCCTGGACTGAGCTGTACAAAAGCCTATCCTAAATGATCTTAACCTTATCCAAGGCATCCTGCACTAACTCCGTACCCATTAACCAAGCCTCTCCCATCTCAAACCACCCAACCGGCGACCGACATCGCCTACCATATAATGCCTCATAAGGATCCATCTGAATGCTCGACTGATAGCTGTTGTTATAGGCAAACTCAACTAATGGAAAGAACTGATCCCAAGAGCCTCCAAAGTCAATGACATAGGCTCGTAGCATATCCTCCAAAATCTAAATAGCACGCCTGGAGTGTCCATCCGTCTGAGGATGGAATGTTGTGATCAACTCAACCCTCGTGCCCAACTCACATTGAACTGCCCTCCACAAATGTGAGGTAAACTGCGTACCTCGGTCAGAAATAATAGACACAGGCACACCATGAAGGCGAACAATCTCCCTAATATAGATCTCTACCAATCTCTTGGAAGAATAGGAAACTGCCACATGGATGAAATGCGCTGACTTGGTCAGCCTATCCACAATGACACATACTGCATCGAACTTCCTCTGAGTCTGTGGGAGTCCAACAACGAAATCCATGGTGATACGCTCCCACTTCCACTCAAGAATCTCAATCCGTNCCAAATCTGCCGAATCACTCATGTTATGATCTTCTACATCCTGGGTCTTCCCGTTCCGTCATCTGGCTTATGTTCTTCATGTAGCATTCAGACCGAATGACTCTATGAAATTACGTCGATACTTCCACATATTATGGGTAACGTCATATGCCACAATATCCTTCTTCATCCTCCTCCACCAATAATGTTGTCGCAAATCCTGGTACATCTTTAGAATACCGGGAACTATGGGCCTCTTCTAATATCAATTCACGAAGTCCATCCATATTGGGTACACAAATACGACCCTACATCCGTAAAACTCCATCATCACCAACCGTAACCTGCTTGGCATCACCGTGCCAAACCGTATCCCTAAGGGAACACAAATGAGGGCCATCATACTACCGGTCTCGAATACGATCAAATAATGAAGAACGAGCAACTTTATAAGCTAGAACACAGTCGGGCTCAGAAACATCCAATCTCATGAATCGATTGGCTAAAGCCTGAACATCCAAAGCAAGTTATCTCTCTCCGACCGGAATATAAGCAAGACTACCCATGCTGGCTGACTTCCTACTCAGAGCATCGGCCACCACATTGGCCTTCCCCGGATGATATAAGATGGTGATATCATAGTCTTTCAACAGATCCAACCATCTCCTCTGCCTCAAATTCAACTCCTTCTGCTTGAACAAATATTTCAAACTCTTGTGATCCCTTAACACAACACAAAACATGCCATATAAATAATGCCTCCAAATCTTCACCGCTTGAACAATGGCTGCTAACTCCAAATCATGAACTGGATAATTCTTCTCGTGAATCTTCAACTGACGGGAAGCATATGCAATAACCTTGCCATCCTGCACCAATTCCAACCCGAGATGCATCACAATACACAGTATATGGCCCTTGTGGGAAAAACCAACACCGGTGTCGTAGTCAAAGCTATCTTGAGCTTCTAAAAGCTCGCCTCACACTCCTCTAACCACCTGAACAGGGCACCCTTTTGAGTCAACCTGTTCATCGGCGCTGCAATAGATGAAAACCCCTCCACAAACCAATGGTAATAGCCCGCCAAACCCAAGAAACTCTGGATCTCTGTAGCTGATGTGGATCTAGGCCAATCCTTGACCGCTGAATTCCTCTTGGGATCCACCTGGATACCCTCTGCCGATACAACATGACCCAGGAATGCAACTGAGCTCAACCAGAACTCACACTTAGAAAACTTAGCATACAACTGACTGTCCTTCAAAGTCTAAAGAACGACTCGAATGTGTTACTCGTGCTCCTCCCGGCTGCGGGAATAAATCAGAATATCATCAATGAAGACAATCACGAAGGAATCCAAATAAGGCCTGGACACTCGGTTCATCAAGTCCATGAAAGTTGCTGGGGCATTTGTCAATCTGAGTGACATCACTAAGAACTCATAATGCCTGTAATGAGTGCGGAAAGCTTTCTTAGGGACATCGGATGCCCTAATCCTCAACTGATGGTAGCCAGATCTCAAATCGATCTTCGAAAATACCTTGGCACCCTGAAGCTGATCAAACAAATCATCAATTCGCAGCAATGGATACTTGTTCTTGATGGTTACCTTTTTCAATTGCCGATAATCTATACACATCCTCATCGACCCATCCTTCTTCTTAACAAACAACACCGGCACACCCCAAGGCGAGACACTAGGCTTAAATGAAGCCTTTATCAAGCAAATCCTGCAACTGTTCTTTCAACTCCTTCAACTCTGGCAGGGCCATACGATATGGCGGAATAGAAATGGGCTGAGTGCATCAATGCAAAAGTCAATATCCCTGTCGGGTGGCATACCCGGTAGATCTGCTGGGAACACCTCGGGTAACTCACGGACTATGGGCACAGACTCCATAGAAGGAACCTCGGCACTAGAATCACGAACATAAGCCAAATAGGCCAAACACCCCTTCTCAACCATGCGCCGAGCCTTCATATATGAGGTAACCCTGCTGGAAGAATGACCAGGAATCCCTCTCCACTCCAGTCGAGGCATACCCGGCAATGCTAAGGTCACAGTCTTGGCATGACAGTCCAGTATGGCATGATAAGGCGACAGCCAATCCATCCCCAAAATAACATCAAAATATACTATATCTAGGAGTAGAAGATCTACACTGGTCTCAAGACCACCAATAATCACAACACACGAATGGTAGACACGATCTACTACAAAAGAATCACCCAACGGTGTAGACACACATACAGGAGCACTCAGAGAATCACGAGGCATAACTAAATAAGAAGCAAAATAAGATGACATAAAGGAATATGTGGACCCTGGATCAAATAAAACGGAAGCATCTCTACTGCAAACTAAAACCATACATATGATAACTGCATCAGAGGCCTCAGCCTCAGGTCTGGCTAGAAAAGCATAACATCAGAGCTGGGCTCCACCAGTCTAAACTACATCCCTAGGATGCCCTCCTACTGGTTGACCTCTACCTCTAGCAACCTGGCCTCCACCTCTAACGGCTTGACCTCCACCTCTAACACGTCGACCCCCACCTCTAGCTGGCTGAGCGGGCGGTGGACCACCTGGTACAGGAACCATGGCACGAGAACCCTGGTGCGGAGAACTGCTCGAGGCTTGAGGGAAAAATCTAGTAATGTGCCTCTGATCACCACAAGTATAACAAGCCCTCGGCTGCTGAGGCTGCTGACCCTGAAACTGACCCTGACAACCTGGGTAACCACCCTGAAAATCTGAATCAGCGGTGCACTAATAGGAGTTGATGGTGCACTGTAGGGCAACTTATCAGAATACTGTATATGAGAACCACGGTCACCTGGAGCACTGCGAAAAACCTGAAGTGCTAAATGAAACGGACTAGGAGGATGGCCCCTACCAAAAGAATCCCTGCCTCCAGATGAGGCGCCATTGAACCTACCAAAATGACGGGGCCTCTTGTCAGACCCCTGACCACCCCCTGCAACAGAACCATCTCAACTCGTCTGAACACATTGGTTGCATCCTGGAAAGAAATCTCACTCCTTGTCTCCTTGGCCATCTGCAACCTATTCAGCTGAGCTAGCCCCTTAATAAATCTCCTCACCCTCTCTCGCTCGGTGGGAAGTATCATAATAGCATGTCGGGCCAAGGTAACAAATCTGGTCTCGTACTGAGTGACAGTCATAGAGCCCTGTTGGAGATGCTCAAACTGCCTCCGTAGATCCTCCCTCTGAGTGATAGGAAGAAACTTCTCCAAAAATAGTTGAGTGAACTGGAACCAAGTAAGGACCGGTGATCCAACTGGTTTGGCCAAATAATAATCTCTCCACCAAGTCTTGGCAGGACCTGACAGACGAAAGATAGAAAAGTCGACCACATTGGTCTCCACTATCCCCATGTTCCGTAGAACCTCATGGCAGCTATCCAAATAGTCCAGGGGATCCTCTGAAGATGCACCGCTATAAGTAGTAGTGAAAAGCATTGTGAATCAATCGACCTCCACAAAGCATCAACAGACATAGTTGCTTCATCACCGGTCTGAGCCATAATACCCGGCTGAACTACCCCAGTTGGCTGAGCTACTGGAGTCTGAAACTGAGGAGCCAACTGCTCCAGAGTGCGAGTAGCGGGAGTCTGGGCTCCTCCCCAAGCCTGAGAGACGGTTGGTGCTGCAGGAAGCAAACCTACCTGAGCGACACTCTCCATGAGGCCCACTAGACGGATCAGAGCATCCTGGAGTACTGGGGTGGAAATGAACCCCTCGGGGACCTGAGCTGGCCCAACTGGGACTGTCTGGGCAGGATCCACATTAGCAAACTCTACCTGAGGCTCCGCCACTGGGGGTGCTACTCTAGTCTGAGCTCTGCCCCCTACCTCGGCCTCGGCCTCATCCTCGGCCCCTCGTAGGAGCTGCAATTGGAGACTCGGGCTGCTGATCAGTGGATGAAGAAGCACGTGTTCTCGCCATCTGCGAGAGAATAGAATACAAATACAGTTAGCATTTAGAATTCAAATCGCACGACAGAGAAGAATAGATGTGAAGTCATTCCTAAATTCTGCAGCCTCTGGGGGATAAGCACAGACGTCTCCATACCGATCCCTCAGACTCTACTAAGCTTGTCCGTGAATTTGTGAGACCTAGGAAACCTAGTGCTCTGATACCAACTTGTCACGACTCGAGTTTCCCACCGTCGGGGCCATGATGACGCCTAACGTTGAACCCGCTAGGCAAGCCAACGTAATTATTCAATTTATCTTATTCCTTTATTATTACCAAATAGCATGCGAAAAGACAACACTAGCATGGATAGAAGTACAAAATGGAGCAAGGTATATAAACTCAATGTATGCCTTTACGAAATTTCACAAACCAATCCCTGAATTTTGGAGTCACAAGTTCATGGACTATCTACGAATAATACATGTAATGGTCTGAATAATGTAAGCACATTTGTTTCTGAAATATCTAGAACAGAAAACAAAAGAAGCAGGAAGGGACGCCAAGGCATGCGGACGCCTGCAGGACTACCTCGGGGTCTCCACTAGACTGCAGGCAGCAACCTCGATCTATGGTCCGTAGGGTCCTACACCGGGATCTGCACAGAAGTGCAGAGTGTAGCATCAGTACAACCGACCCCATGTACTGAGTAAGTGCCGAGCCTAACCTCGGCGAAGCAGTGATGAGGTTAGGACATAATCAATCAAATAAACATGTGCAGTTTAATAATGTACAGAAACGATAATAATGACAAGAAATAAGCAACTAAGCATAAAGAAAAGGGGGAACATGCTGAGGGAGAGACTATCAAGTAATGAAAATAATGAAGTAAGGCACAACTCAAATCTCAACTTAAACAGTAGAAAATAGCAACACAAGGAATACAATGCACGACATCACCCTTCGTGCTTTTACTCTCGTCCTCACCAAACAGCAAATATAAATTGTACGGCATCACCCTTCGTAATTTTACCTCACATAATCATGGAACGGCATTATCCTTTGTGCATTATCACTCATATCATGGCACGGCATCACCCTTCGTGCTTTTACAATCATAATATCGGCATGGTATCGACCTTCGTGCTTTACACACTCTCACAATATCATACACGGAATCAACCTTCGATCTTTACACTCTTCCTCACCCAACCAATATCAATAACAACAATTCGATAAGGAAAATCAACAATAATAACGCCAAACATCTCGGCAAGGGAGCCAACAGTAGAAAACAATACCATCACGACAAGGGAAACAGTTATAACCAATCTCACTTAATACATAACTTCTCAGAGAAATGCTCAATTGAAACTAATACTCAACAATGGACAAGATCAATGAATTTCCACCAACATGAATAGCTATAAAGTGAAACTCAAGTCATACTTAACGGAAAACCACATAAATCACAATATTTGACTCACGGGCATGCTTGACACCAACGTATAGGTACTCGTCACCTCACCTATACGTTGAACATGGTACTTTACACATAACAAATAGTACACAACACCTTTTCCCTCAAGCTAAGGTTAAGCCAAACACTTACCTCAAATTACACGACTGAACTCAAGCGTCGATTACCTTTTTCCCTTTTGAATTTGACTCCAATAAACTTGTATCTAGACATATTCAACTCAATAACATCAATAAATGCCAAACAATTCCATCCCGACACTTAATTATATGTTTTACATCATTCTTCCCAAAAAGTCAAAAATCGACCCCGGGCCCGCTTAGTCAAAACACGAGGTTCGGACCAAAACCCAACAATTCATTCACCCACGAGCCCGAATATGTAATTATTTTCGAAATCCGGCCTCAAAACGAGGTCGAAATTCCAATGATCCAAAAAGCCCTAACCCTACCCAAATCCCTATTTTTCTAACCTTAAGAACATGATTTAGGCCTAGAAATCTAATGGGTGTTAATAGAAATTGAAGAAAACAAGTCTAAGAATACATACCTATGGTTTTTTGGTGAAATCCCCTTTCAGAAATCGCCCAATTTGGAGTTTAGGTGAAGAAGTTATGAAAATTTGAATAAATCCCGATTCGCTACTGTTTTTAAGAAAAAACACTGGACGGACATGCTATGCGATCGCGACCCCTACTATGTGATTGCATAGGCTTCCACTCCCCTGCCCATCGCGTTCGCAAGGATGTGTTCGCACTGTGTTATCACTACCCATCCCCCAGGCCCCTTATACTCTATGCATTCGCGACTACATGGGTGCATTCGCGTAGAGTAATTTTCCTATGCTCCGCGTTCGCACCCTGTACTATGCGTTCGCACAATGTTACCAGTCCCCTTCCCCGCGTGTGCATTGTGTTCGCATGGATACCCATGCGTTCGCATAGGATAAATTTCCTGGACACCAGCAACAGCCACAAGACACTGGACAAGATCAAGGAATTTCCACCAACATGAATAGCTATAAAGTGAAACTCAAGTCATACCTAACGGAAAACCACATAAATCACAATATTTGACTCACGGGCATGCTTTACACCTATGGTTTTTTGGTGAAATCCCGTTTCAGAAATCGCCCAATTTGGAGTTTAGGTGAAGAAGTTATGAAAATTTGAAGAAATCCCGATTCGCTACTGTTTTTAAGAAAAAACACTGGACAGACATGCTATGCGATCGCGACCCCTACTATGTGATTGCATAGGCTTCCACTCCCCTGCCCATCGCGTTCGCGTCCAAAAGGATGTGTTCGCACTGTGTTATCACTACCCATCCCCCAGGCCCCTTATACTCAATGCGTTCGCGACTACATGGGTGCGTTCGCGTAGAGTAATTTTCCATGCGCCGCGTTCGCACCCTGTACTATGCGTTCGCACAATGTTACCAGTCCCCTTCCCCGCGTGTGCATTGTGTTCGCATGGATACCCATGCGTTCGCATAGGATAAATTTTCTGGACACCAGCAACAGCCACAAGACACCAGATTTTCTAAGTAAAAATCACCCTGAATCCTATCTGAAACTCACCCGAGTCCTCGGGGCTCCAAACCAAACATGCACACAGCTTCAAAAACATCCTACGGACTTACTCGTGCAAACAATCGCCAAAATAACACTTTAAACAACGAATTTAGCCTTAAAATCAAAGAAAATTTCCAAAACTTCCAAAGTATCAAATTTCACGACTACGGTCCGAATCACATCAAACGACTTCCGTTTCTTACCAAATTTTACTGACATATCACAAATATTATGTTGAACCTGTATCGTGCTCCGGAACCAAAATACGATCCCGATATCATGAATTTCAAATATCATTAATTTCTAAAATCTATTATATTTTTCTAGAAAATAATTTCTTTTAATAATTCATTTCTTGGTCTTGGGACCTCGAAATTTGATTCCGGGCATACGTACAAGTCCCATATTTTCCTACGGACCCTCCGGACCTTCGAATCACGGGTCCAGGTATGTTTACCCAGTATGTTGACCGAAGTCAACTTAAATTCAATATTAAGGCCAATTTAGTATTTTTCTCAGTTTTTCACATAGAAGCTTCCCGGATACAGGCATGGGCTGCGCACGCAAATTGAGGTGAGATAAAAGGAGGATTTCAAGGCCTCGGAACACAGTTTTGACTTATAAAATAAGGGATGAACTTTTGGTTCATCACAATGTAAGACCAGGTATGTCCAGTAATCCAGAATTACAGTCTTTATTACTAACCTTGCAGAAACAGGTGAAGGAACAAAATGACCGAATCGAGAAAATTCCCGGAGTACCACATGTTATCAAAGGCATTGACGTTGATAGATATTCTCAACAACTTTGGAAGCCAAATGCAGCATCCTTGCCTATTCCCAAGAAATTCAAAATGCCTGATATTCCCAAGTACGACGGGACAACTGATCCACGTGATCATGTAACTGCTTTTACTATAGGAGTAAAAGGAAACGATCTGACTAAACAAGAAATTGAATCAGTACTAGTCAAGAATTTCGGAGAGACACTCACCAAAGGAGCAGTAACATGGTATTCTCTTATACCCGAAAATTCTATTGACTCTTTTGCTGAGCTTGTGGATTCTTTTATAAAAGCACATTCATGTGCACAAAAAGTCAAAAAAAGAATGGAAGACATATTCAAGATAAAAAAAGGAGACGCGGAGTTGCTCCGAGAATTTGTAGACAGGTTTCAACGAGAAAGGATGTTGCTACCAAGGGTACCTGACAATTGGGCAGCAATGGCATTTGCAAGCAACTTAAATGAC